>JADRCH010000311.1:783080-798764 GCA_019843965.1 Rhynchomys soricoides | reverse complement strand
CAATGCTGTCCTGTGTGTGTCCACACGGGGCCTGGGATTATCAAACCATCCAATTTTATGTGGTGTTGGGGATAGAACTTAGGGCCTTGTGGAAGCTAAGCAAGTATTCTGTCAACTGAGCTACATTCCTATTGACATTGCTATATTCTTATAGCAATTGACATTGCTATTTTAAAAAAAAAAAGAAAGAAAAAGTATGCTTCCATGTGCATGGCATGTGTGTGTGGGATCAGAGGATAACTCTTTCCACCATATAGGACCCAGGGATTAAGTTCAGGTCACTGTGCTTGGCAGCAAGCACCTGTCCCTGATGACTTATCTCAAGAGCCCCCACTTTACTTTTGAGACAATACTTCTCACTAGCATGGAGTTTGTCTTGTAGGCCACACTGGCTGGCCAGGGTCCCCAGGAATCTGCCTATCTCTAGCTACCAGAATTAGGATTAGGGTTACAAGCACATGCCCAATGTCTGATTTTTACACACGAGCTGTGGGACAGAACAAATGTCCTCGTGCTTGCAAGACAAATGCTTTCCTGACTGAGCCAGCTCCTCATAGGCACTGCCCCTCCAAACAGCCCACACCCTCCCACTGCCAGCATGGTGCTCCGACCTTTATTCTGCTCCATTTCTCTCTTAACAAGAGGAAAGCTTGCATTACTATACAGGGACAGACAGAGGGAGGAGTCCCTGTAGGCAATGAAGCTGGTGTGTATCTTGACTGTGATGGAGGTCATGCATGTGGTATGTGTTAACATTCACAGAATCATGCACTAAAGAAAAATCAATTCTACTTGTGTATCCATTGAGAGAAGAAATTTTAAAAAGAGAGAATTGATGGCTATGGCTCACTAAATTGATTCCATAACCACTTTGGGTTCTAAACTACAGCATGAAAATCCCTGCCCTGGAATCTCCTTGACTGTGGGTTGGGGAGACTGTCAGCCAGTGCCACAGCTGCCCCTTGGAGCAGACAGAAAGAGGGAGGGGAGCTTCACACTCTGATCTACTTCTCTCTTTTCACAGCCGCTTTCTGCCATGGACAGTCTGGAAGGGATGGCCCAGGTAAGAAGGAACATGAGAAAAGAAGTGGCCTTGTAGGCTACGTGAGGATCTGCCTGTTAAAAACCTGCCTCTTGCAAACACACATCAGCCGTGCCGGTACATGTACAGGCGGCACCCTTCGTAATCACTACACGAATGCTAGCTAGCATGCCCCCCACCCTATTCTGTGGGCAGGAAACATACCCACCCACAAATGCACCTCACAAAACCTTGTTTCCTCTCTGGTCCTCTGTCATGGACACTTGCAGATAGGCTGTGAGAAAGGTTGTGTCAGATTGTAAAGAGCAAAGTGTCTACACCTCAATCTTAGAAGCCACCATTTCTCAAGGGGTCGGGCCATACAGCATTTCCTACTGGAGACTAACAGTGTACACTGGCTTAGTGAAGGCTCTGAGACATCCGCAGTGCAGAAGCCTGTTGATTCAGTTCTCCATGCTAGGGATGACTACCAGGGCCTTATGCATGCTAGGTAGGTGCTCTACTACTGAGCTACATTCCCAGACCTAAACATTTAAGTTGATGGTCTCCACATTCATTGTACCACAGTCCCATCTCAAATTTAACCTGGATAACACTGCTGAGTTTTTCTGGAGAGAGATGAGGGTCTTGTAAAACCACCATACAGCTTCAGGGACCTTAATAGGCCCAGGATCAGGATTTGGGCCCTTGGATGATATCCCAGCCTCAGGCTCTAGTAAGTCACTTGCTGTCTGAGCCTCACTTGCCCACCTACAGAAAAGGAGAAAATATCTTTCTTTGGAGGACTCCATGAGGTGCTTACCAAGCCAGGAGCACGTGAAGTATCTACAGTGACTAGATGTGGGACCAGTCTTCTCCATCTAGCTGGCTGGTGACCTTGGTTAGCCACAGCCTTGCACTCTGTGCCCCACACATCCTCACGGGCAGGAAGGAAAAGAAAGGTAGCCTGGCCTGTGGCTCTAAGCCAAGGACAAATCCGAGAATCCTTTTTATTTTTAAATGTGTTCCTTGAGTGAGCAATAAATCTGCACAGCTTAAAGCTTCCTATGACAAGATCTGCTGCTTAATTCACTCCTGTCTCTGCTCCTCGGCTGTCCTTCCTGCCTCTCACCCAGTACCCCAGGTAATGACTGTGTTACATATCCTCCCAGGATCTCTTTGTACACACACAGACAGAGAGAGAGAGAGAGAGAGAGAGAGAGAGAGAGAGAGAGAGAGAGAGACAGAGAGAGAGAGAGAGAGAGAGAGAGAGAGAGAGAGAGAGAGAGAGAGAGAGAGAGAGAGAGAGAGAGAGAGAGAAACAGAGAATATAGTATCAGTGGCTTCAAACAAGTGAAGATCAAAAATGAGAGAGGATCTAGGGAGATGGCTCAGCGTGTAGAACGCTTGCCTGGCAAGCAAGAGAGTGTGAGTATGGCTCCAGAACTCGGAAAGAAAACCCAGACACCAAGGGGGGAGAGGCAGGCAGACCCCTGGGACTCATTAGCCAGCTTCAGACCACTGGAAAACACTGTCTCAAAAAATGCAGACAGTGCCTGAGGAACAACACACACACACACACACACACACACACACACACACACACACACACAAATGTAGTCAGGCCTTGATTCATACAAATGCCTTTCTTGTCGATGTTCTCCCAACAGTACAGAATCACAACCATTTATACAGTTTTGCACTGTTAAGAGTTCTAAATAACCTAGAGATGATGGCATAGAGAGGACATGTGTAGGTCGGGACATACACGTCAGGGGCATACACTTTGCCATCTTGTTTGTTGTTGCAGTGTTGGGGATGGAACGAAGGGCCTTGATAAACTGCTCAGCTTCATCTCCAGCCCCTTCCCACTTGGGGGTGGGGGGGGTCAGCTTGTTTGTTTGCTTGCTTGCTTGCTTGAGAGCTATGTGGTCCAGATTGGCTTCAAACTCACCAAAGATGACTTTGAACTCCTGATCTTCCATCTTTCACCTTCTGGATGCTGAGATGACAGGCATGTGCCACCTTGCCTGGTCCTAGACCATTTCACATGAGGAACTTAAGCACCTGTGGATTCCGTGGATCTTGAGGGGTATCTACATATTACATAGTCTTCTCCCTGTCTTTGAGCTTTATAAAGTCACAAAACCACAAGCCTGCTTATAACCTAGGAATTTCTCTTTAAGGTGTTTACTTAAGAGAAATGGAAATATGAGCCTACATGCTGGCCTGCACATGTAAATTTATAAGCATTTTGATACACGGCTGGCAAACCCCAAAACAACCCACATGATGATGCATAGAAAAGAAACGGAGAAAATTCACACAATGAAATATTATTCCACAGCAAATTTTTTTTTAAAGGCACAAACTACTGATCTACTAAGGAACACACATAAACCACAAATATCCATAGAGGGCAAGAGGCCATAGCAAATGATGCTCTGTGATTCAATTCAATTATGTGACCCTGTAGAAGAGCAGGGACTAATCTTTCATGGCAGAAAGCAGGGCAGTTCTTCCCTGAGGCTGGAGCCAGGGAAATGAACTGGCTGTTGAGGAGCAAACAGGATGTGTCTAGATGACAGAGAGGCTCTGTATCTAGATCACAGAATAGCCATGTGCGTGTAGATGTTCATCAACTTCCACAGAACAGAATCCTTAAAATGAGTGTATCTTATCGAATGAAAAGTGTTTTGTTTCATTGAGACAGGGTCTTCTATACCCCAGGCTGTCCTCAAACTCTGTTTATTGCTGAGGATGACCTTAAACTCCTATTTCTCCTTCCTCCACTGCCAAGTCCTGGGATTGCAGACATGTACACCACACCCAGCTAATACAGTTGATTTAAGACAAAAAGATCCAGGGAGCTTACATGAGGACCTGAGTTCAAACCTCAGAGCCCATATTTAAAAAGGGAGAGGGGAGAGCTGGTAGCCATGGTGGTACATGCCTTTAATCCCAGCACTCAGGAAGCAGAAACAGGCAGAGCTCTGTGAGTTCGGGGCCAGTCTGGTCTACAGAGTGAATTTCAGGACAGCAAAGACTACACAGAGAGACTGTGTCTTGAAAAACAAAAACAAAACAAAACAAAAAAGCAGGCCATGATGGCACACTTGCAATCCTATGCTAGGTAGGAAGAGATGGCAGAGCTTCCTGGCCAGCAGGCCTAACTGAATTGGTATGTCTAAGTCCTAGTGAGAGACCATGTTTCAAAAAAGAAGATGGACATCTAGCTCCTGAGGAATGACACTCAAAACTGACCTCTGACACGCATGTGCATGCATGCACACACATCGGCATGCATACACAGAGACAACAGATAGATATCAGGCCTCAAGCCTATTGAAACAGAACTTCCAAGGTTGAGGGGATTTTGTTAGGCAGAAGGTGCAGGACATCTTGCCCACAGCCTCAAGTTTCCGTCTAGCTCAGAAACCTGAGCATACATAGCATAGGGCCAACACAGTGACCTGCCTGAGTTCCTAGGAAGCCTCAACAGTGCTCTAAAAGTAGGAGGGGACTCAGAAGGGGAAGTGAGAGCTGAGCTCTTCCGCCATCACCTGATTGTCATCCCACTACCTCTTTTGATGCTCAGGTGACCAGGTGACACTAAATGGCTCCAACTCCAAGTGTCAGGGTCAACTGGAGGTCCAGATGAGAAACCTGAGGAGAACAGTGTGCAGTTCCAGTTGGAAGTTGAGCCAGGACCTCGAGAAAAACGCCTATCAGGCCTCTGGAATGTGCCAGCAGCTGGGATGTGGTAACCCCTTGGCCCTTGGACCTTTCTATTTGTGGAACAGACCCCAGAACCAGATTGTCTGCCAAGGATCCCTGTGGTCTTTCTCCAACTGCAGCACAAGTTCACCAGCCCAGTGCCTTCCGCTGAGCCTGGTCTGCCTAGGTAGATGACAGTGTGTGACACCCTGGGTGTGTGAAGACCTGGGAGGGTAAGAGGGTAGAAAGGGGCTTCACAGTTACAGAGCCCTGACCACAGACAGGTAAGAGAACTGGCTGGCATGAATAAGCCAAAGAGTGCTACATCCATCTGCCAAGAATGAAAAGCAAGACCTGGCTCTACCAAATGCCAACTTCGCTGTTCTTTGAGCCTCCATTTTCCTGTCTGTGATGTGTGGGACTGCCACCTCTTAGGGAGCTGAGAAGCAGCATGGGGATAGGTGTCAGGTCAGCTAGCTGACAAGGGGCACTAAGGTCCTGAGCCCTGTGTCTTCCCATTGCCACCAGCTCCCCTCCTCCTTCCCTCCCCTCCCCACTTCCCACCCTTGTCTATGTGTTTCACTGCAGAGCCCCAGAGGACGGCACCTCCACCCACAACCACCCCACCCACCACCATGCCAGAGCCCACAGGTAAGAGGGTTCTTTGGCCTCATGGACGGAAAGGGAGAAGATGGACTGATGCAGGCAATTAAGACCCAAGGACCAGGAATGACATGGCCATTGTACTCTTGAACTCTCAGGAGTTGCAGTTATCTGTGCAGACGAGGCCCATCAACATTCCTTAACCAAGGGAGGAAGGATTCATGATACCTTACCCTCTTGAGACAGTTAATGGTTGTGGGGGCAGAGAAACATTTTGTTCAGTGCTGTAGTCACTGGTAAGGTGCCCATGTGCCTGTAAATAGCCCAAATTAGATTCACTGAATCACCAAAACATAAAAACTAAGAGGCCCTGTTACATCTGAATTTCAGTGGAAAAAGTTCAGATGTGTCCTATGCGATGCTTGGGACCCTCACCTCCCAAGCGTTCATCTGTTGGGGTTCAGCAACAAGACATTCTGGAAGGTCTCCACACTCAGGCATGTCTTCCCCTCTCCAGCTCCTCCAAGACTGCAGCTGGTGCCAGGACACAAGGGCCTGAGGTGCACAGGTGTGGTGGAATTCTACAATGGCAGCTGGGGTGGCACCATCCTCTACAAGGCCAAGGACAGGCCCCTGGGCCTGGGGAACGTCATCTGTAAGTCTCTGCAGTGTGGATCTTTCTTGACACATCTGTCCGGGACAGAGACTGCAGGAACACCAGCTCCTGCAGAGCCGAGAGACCCCAAGCCCTTGCCAATTCGATGGGAGGCCCAGAATGGGAGCTGCGCCTCACTACAGCAGTGCTTCCAGAAAACAACAAGCCAGGAGGGTGGTCTGGCACTCACAGTCGTCTGCTCTGGTAAGCTAGCTGACCACACTTCAGCAGGCTATCTGTTGCCTTTGAGTAAGGACATGGCTCCCCGATCAGATGTTCAAGCTTTACGAGAAGCCTGGCAGAGAGGAAAGAGGAGTGGAGGACCGAGCCCATGGCCTCTGAATGACAGGACGAGTCAGATGGGTGGTGACTCAGGCAACTACAGAGCAATTCCTGCCTAGCCCAAAGGAGCCACCATCTGGAGAAATGGAGTCAGCTGGGATCCTAGCAGGAAGAAGCTAAAGGGAAACTGAGGCTTGGGCAAAGGCTAAGGGCACTTGGAGGGGTGGCTTTTGCCAATAGGGAGTTTTTGAATCTTCAGAAAGGAGGCTGGGGGTGGGGGCAGATGGTAAAATTTAGGAGATCCCTAAGGCCTGGCTCAGAGCTTAGCTGTAGAGCAGCCCCTAAAAAGTCTGTTCTGCCTGGGTCGTGAGCTACAAGAGACCAGCAGTGCTGGTGCTGTTGAAATGGGGAGACAGGGAAAGCTAAACACATGGGACTGTATGGGAGCCAATCCAGGATCAGGTACCAACAGGAAGAAACCGCAGTTCAAAGCAAGGCAGAATAACCACCAAGCCTGGAAGGAGTGGGTCCATGTCACGGGAGGTGACCTTGATGCATTCCGGATTCTGTTCCCAACAGACTACTTGGTGGTGGGCATCCTTCAGTTTTAATCCCACCTTGGGTGTGGGAACTATTGTTCCCCTCTTCTTTAATGGGCAAGCCAGGGCTCAAAGAAGCTCCACTTCCTTCCAGTACCACAGAGCACTAGCTGAGATTCGCCCTCAAGCAGCGTCGAGCCTATTTTCTAAACCTGGACTACTCAAGGTGTGGTCCTAGACAGGTAGTATTAGTGTCACCTGAAACAGTCTCATCCCTAATGAGAGCCACTTTCAGCAGGTCCCCAGGATTCCTACACAAATATAGGATGCATGGCTCAGAGCTATAAGGTCTACAAGCAGGGCAGCCTACTCCAATGGAGACCTGATATAAATTGGTCTTCCAGGCAGTAGCAGCCCCAAGGTTCTCTGGGCCAGATGAGAGGCACAGGCTGGCTCCAGCCCCACCTACTCCTCAGGCTCATGCAGGCTACAACCTGCAAAGCCATGCCTGGGGTCTTGCTTTGAAGTTTCTTCTAAATAGAAGATTCACTAGGGCTTTGAAGGTGGGTGTTGCCATGGAAACTAGCTAGAGCTGGTAAGCTCACTATTGACTTTCATCCAAGCATAGTAGCTTCTGCCACAGATTCCCAAGCCCCACCCTGATGAGCAGGCATGAATACCTCTCCAGGTACCTGACCTCATGGCCAAAAACCTAATCCACAGGGGTAGGGGCCCAGACAGCAGAATTCCTGGGTTCTGTCCCACCAGTGAAGTACACCAGCTCTCTCCAGTCCCCAGGCCTCAGTTTCCTCTTCTAAAAAGCCCTCCCTCTTCCTAAGCAAGCTAGTAAGAAGGCATGGCCACCCTGCCAGCTCCTTTGCCACTGTTGTCTTGAGATAGCTGTCACCAGTCACCCAGAGGCCCCAGACAAAGCTCGGTCAGAGAAGTGCAAGAGAGGAGGTGAGAAGGGGCTGTGGAAAATGACAGGCTCCTACCCTGCAGTGCTCAGCACTGCCAAGGCCCCAAGGTCAGGCCTGCTGCCTCACCATCACTTCCTCTCTGCAGATTTCCAGCCCAAGGTTCAGAGCCGCCTGGTGGGGGGCAGCAGTGTATGTGAGGGCATCGCTGAAGTGCGCCAGAGATCACAGTGGGCCGCCCTGTGTGACAGTTCTGCAGCCAGGGGTCCAGGACGGTGGGAGGAGCTATGTCAGGAGCAGCAGTGTGGCCACCTCATCTCCTTCCATTCAGTGGATGCTGACAGGACCTCCCACGGGCTCCTCTGTACCCAGGAGAAGCTGTCTCAGTGTTACCAACTTCAGAAAAAAACACACTGCAAGAGGGTATTCGTCACATGTGAGTTGACTGCAGGTCTTGGTGGGTGGAGGGCAGTTACAGCCTTTTCCTCTGGGACCTAGTCAGTGAACTAGAGAGCAGATCTGAAAGGTAGGAAAAGCGTCTGGGAAAAGAACAGTAAATGGGGTTCTGAGAGCAAAAATCGGCAATGATGAGTAGAGCAGGCAAGGCCCAAGTGGATCACTGTCAAACTGCTGGTAGATACCAGAACTTTCCCTTCTCTTCTATCTCCTACTTTCCCATGATGCAAGATAGAAAATCAGGGGTGGAACATACTTACTATATGAATAGTAACTGAATAATGTCTAAAAGGGAGACAGGTACATGGATGGAGGACATGAATGGAGGTAGATGGGTGGGGGTGGGTGAATACATAGATGATTGTATAAACAGATGGATGGGTCAGTGGAGAGATAGACAGACAGACAGACAGACAGGCAGGCAGGCAGGCAGAGAGAGGTGGGTGGATGGATGGATAGATGGCTGCATAAACAGATGAATCAATGGGACAGTAGAAGGGTAGATAGATTGATGATAGATACATAGCAGATGGGTGGTGGATACATAACTGAAGGGAGGGATAGATAGATGAATGAACAGACGGCAGATAGGTGGTTGAATTAATAGAAGACTGGCTGGTTCTTGATATGTGGTCATGTATGGTCATCTTCCTGATGGTAGGTAATGGAAGGTTGATTAGTCTAAGTAGTCAAGATAGAAAGTTAACAGCTGATAACAAGAGTGGCAAATGGGAGCTGGATGGTCAATGAAGGTGATAAACGGTGGACAAATGGATAGACAACAAAGACTCCTAGAGATTGCCAGAGATACAGGCAGATAGACAGCTCCGCTTTGAACACACTGGTGGATTGGTTGAAAGCGCCAAGGTACCAGAGAAATCAGAGCAGTCGCTGCCCTCTGAGTTGCTCCCCAGGGCTGGGTCTGATTTAAGACTCCCCCTTTCCAGGCCAAGACCCAAACCCAGTGGGCCTGGCCCCAGGCACTGTGGCAAGCATCATCCTGACCCTAGTACTCCTGGTGGTGCTGCTGGTCATGTGCGGTCCTCTGATCTACAAGAAGCTGGTGAAGAAATGTAGGTGCCGAGCCCCAAGCCTTCCTCCCTCACCACCCCTCCCCCCCTGCTGCCCACTAGCCTTTTTCTGTCTAAAGTATTAGAAACTCAAGACAAATTGTACCCTCTGACTTGCCCTTGTCTGGACTTGGCAAAAGTCAACTGCAGTTGATAAAAGCCATGGCCACATGACATCAGCACAGCCTCTGATGTCACAAGATGTGGCCCAAGACCAGCTCCACAGCTACCAATGACCACTGACTGTGCTGCTGCCTCCATCAGAGCCTCAGTTTCCCTGTTTACTGAAAGCTGCATAGCTTATGAATAAGGAGGCTTGCCTGCCTGGCCTTGCAAAGCTTAGAGAAATTACCCAGAGGCAAGGAAGGAAGATAAAGGCGAACAGAGGCAGTAGTGTTGAGTCCCTAGTGCCCTCTGAAGTTATCCATTCTGGTTCTAAATAAACCCTCGGTCATTTCTGTGGGGACCCAATGGCTTCAATCTCTCTCCCTACTCAGTTAGGAAACGAGGTAGAAGGCTTGGAGTGGTAGACCCCATTAGTCCTGCCTCCAGGGCATCTGTGCCTCTCGCCCCCCAACCCACCCTCCTTCATTCCCATCTGGCCTCATGAGCTTCCTGTCTGTTGCCCAGTTCGTCAGAAGAAGCAACGCCAGTGGATTGGTCCCACGGGAGTGAACCAGAACAGTAAGTGTTCCCAGAAGCGGGTGTCCCTCAGCCCCAGGACTCAGGCCAAAAAAGCAGAGTCAAGTTGTCTGCTGATCCAGCAAACCAGCAGCTGCTGATGACTTCTGGTCTCCACCACATTTCACTAAGGTGTGACTGAGGTCAACAGATGTCCCCACACCAAAGAGGAGTGAGGCTTCTTTTAGGGGCAAGTGGTTCTGTGTAATTGGCCTCTTGAGCTCAGAGATTGCTGTCTCTTGCCTTTTGACTGACTTAAGCAGAGATTCCCACAGCCCTTCCTTCCACGGTCAAACAGTGCTAAGCAAAGCTCTGCACAGTAGTTAGTTCAGGACTTACCTTTTTTATGGCTCTTCTTCAAGGTAGGAAGGCATGACAAAGGACTGGCCAAGCTAGTTTTAGCACAGAACAGCTTCAGAGGGCATTTTAGAATACACTGATCCTGCCAGCCCTCCCTCTCCCCAAGCCTCCATTCTGCTGGCCACATTCAGAGCTAGACTAATGGATGGAAGCACGCTCTTGGTTTCTCTCCCCTTTCCATGTACAGGCCCAAATCTTTCTAGAAGATTCTCCGTTTTATCTGGTTTTAAAGAATACAAAGGCCCTCTGCTCCTGATGGGTAGGACCATCTCCCTAGCACCTGTGCTCCAGCTTCCTGCTAGGTAAAAGCTTGATAGCTGAGGGAGCAACTGGAGGCCTCACTAGGCCAATCGATTGCTGTAAAGCCGGAGGCTGACCCTGGGACCATGAATCTCCCCAGAGAGAAAGGAAGGGGAAATGCACCACCCCTCTCCCAAGACCTAATGGAAACAGGAAGCTAAGCTATGGGATCTTGCATGGGAAGGACATGCATCGATTCTAACGATGCCACTGGCCTCCTGTGTCTGTTTAGTGTCTTTCCATCGAAGCCACACTGCAACTGTACGGTCCCAGGTTGAGAACCCATCAGCCTCTCACTTGGACAATGACTACAGCCAGCCTCCCAGGAACTCTCACCTGTCTGCTTATCCAGGTGAGGCAGGGGCTGTTGGGCAGCTGTGGGAGAGGGGGTACATGCTGAATGCTGACTTTGAAGTTTTGTGCTTTTCCAAAGAGGGAATGGGAGGCTCCAGGGGGTGGAGGATGAGACTGCCTGCTTGACAGCTGGTCCCAGCAGGGCGGTGGCAGGGATACAGCCTTCACAGGCCTCTGCTGTCCCTTGGAGACCTTGAAACCCTCATCTAGAGAGAAGAATGCTGTTGGACAGATGCCATTAACCCCAGCCTTGCTGTGACCTAATGGGCTTGTTTGCCTGCAAGCCTTGAGGGGCTAGATGATAAATGAGCCCCTCAGATCTCTCTGAGCCAGGACAGAGCCATTAAGTGGTCCACAGGAGCCTCCAATACTTGGCTCCTCACAGGCACTTACAATTAAGTCCCAGGGGGCCTGAAGTTCAGCATCATTAGTGAACACTTGGCCAGTCTGATCAAAACTGATACAGGGCTGTCACCATCTCAGAAAGCCTCTGTGATCTTGCTACCCACTCATGTCCTGGGGCCTTGTGCAGCCTCCGGGACTTCTTTAATAGGCAATCCTTTCTCTCTAGCTCTGGAAGGGGCCCTACACCGCTCTTCCACACAACCTGACAACTCCTCTGACAGTGACTATGACCTGCAAGTGGCTCAGAGACTGTAAAAGGTAAACCCATCTCTGCCTGGTGCTTGACACCCAGGACCTACCCTCAGCCCAGGCGACCCAGCATCTCCACTATCCATAATGGACAGAGGCCCCTAGAATCTTCTTCACATAAAGGGGAGAGTGAACCAGTCATCCCAGCACTTAGGAAGAGTCACAAGTTTAGGTGACTCTAGTTCACATGGTTAGTTCAGGCCAGCCATAGCAAGCCTCTGTCTCCCCACCCCCAAAATAAATATGTATGTATGTATACACACACACACACACACACACACACACACACACCAACAATTTAGATGGTAGAACCACCTGGGCAAATGGTAGAAGAATTATTAAGCCATCCTGTAAAACTCCATCATGAAAGAGCTGAGGAGACAGCTGTCAGTAAAGCAGTGGCTTACAAGCAGGAGGACCTGAATGTTAAACTCTAAAGCTATATTTTTAAAAAAGCTAGGTATCATGGCATACACTTTGTAATCCCAGCCATGGTGTGATGGGAGACAGAGACAGACCATGTAAGTTTGCTAGCTTAGCCTATATTGCCAAATTACAGGCCAATGGCACTCTGTCTCCAACAGAAAGTAGAAGAGGTTTCCAAAATATTACCCAAGGCTGTCCTCTAAGCTCCATACGCAAGTGCACACGTATGTACTCCCATCACACACACACACACCCCTAAGGGTTCATGAGAAATCACAGCCTTCAAATCGACTATGCCTCAAGCAAGGAGAACTCCCTAGCTCCGCACAGCAGCTTCCTCAAACAGAGCCCAAAGCAAAACCCATGTCTCTCCTGGGGCTCTCCCCTCCACAGTGCCAGTGTCTGCGCTCTGACATGTGTGCTTTGCACCTCACAGAACTTGAGGCCAACAACAAAGGCCAAGCACATCCCCTCCATCCTGAGGAAGCATTTACCACTCCAAGCACTGCCCACTTCCACCTCAGCCAGAACTTGAACAGAAGCCAAGTTCCTTTGGAAAAGATCCCGGGCCCCGCAGTGGCAGGCCAGCTCCTATATCCCCTATGGCCACGACAGCCTGGCTGCTTCCTCCAAGAGCCAACACTCAGCAGACAGAGCCTACAAGCAACCAATCCTTGCAATCAGAGACTCCAGTATCCAGAGGAGTCCCAATCCTTTGGGGAGCAGTGACCAGTGGGATTGGTTTTCTCCTTGAACTCTGGCACCATGAATGAACAACGAGGCGAAACACCCAAGTGGGGTACTTACAAGTACTTATTTCTCGAGTGTATTTTTAATATATTCTTTGTAAATAATGTTTTTTATACTTTTCCAAGAACTTGAGTACTCCAGGCTGCTGTGTTCAGGGCCCCACCCTCCAGATCTTCTAATGAGTCCATAGTCACAGCTGCACACCTGAGCGAAGGAGAGGCTCATTTTCCCTGCCTTCCACATTCCACATCCAAAGACACCTTCCCCTCCAGAGCGCAAGGCTCGCTGGCTAGCAAGGGCACTGGTACCGTCCCCACCAGACCCCAGCCTAAAGGGACACCCGGGGAATTCTCACCCATTAGGCTTCTTATTCCTCACAATAGTTAGAAATCCCCAGCGCACTCTGAGCTAACCTTCAAATCAAGGCATGGTAGAATGGAAGCAGTTATGTTCCTAGAGCCTAAATAATTCCCTTCAACTAAAACAGTCTCCTCTACCATTCAGAAATCCCTGACTATGGGTTAGGGAAAGACATCTACCCCGGAGCTCCCAACCCCACCCTTCCCCTGCTTCCTGGTCTAACCCAGGGATAGGTTTCGCCTTGGCCCTGAAGCCTTCAGGCAGAGTTGTCAGTGATCCACACATAGCAGCCAACTCTGGGAAAGCAATGAGGAGTCACTAGAAGGTAGGGGGTGGGGAGACAGAGAATCGGGGAGCTAGGCTCACCATCATTCTAGAAGTCTGCTCAGTATTCTGCCCTTCCTACGACACCCTCTGCCCATCCAAGCCTCGCTTCTTTTAATTTCTAGTTATATGTATATGATGTGTCACTGTGAATGGATGTGCAGGGTCGGATCCCCTGCAGCTGGAGTGTCACCTGATAAGGGTGCTGGGAACGACTCTGGTCATCTGCAAGAGCAGTATTCACTCATAATTAGAGTCATCGCTCCAGCCCAGGTCTCCGTTCTAACAGCCCAGGTCACATATCTGCCACTAATCACACTAAGAACCCAGAAACAGGGTTTGCCACATGCCTGCTCATACCTAATGGGGTGAAGGAGTCCCATGACAGGGAACTAAGAGGTTGCTACTAGAAAGAAGCAGGATCCAAGGCAGCCATTTTCTCCCATAGGTGTCTTTCTTGTAAAGCTCTTTATGTCTACCAGTGGTTTCAAAGCTTCCATAGCCTATTCAACAGAAAAATACACCAAAAAGCTTAGCAGAAGAGGAATCTTTAGAAAACTGTTTGTGGGGCTGGAGAGATAATTCAGTCAGCAAAATGTTTGCATTGCAATCATGAGGACCTGAGTTCAGATCCCCAGCACCCACATAAAAACCTGGGCATAGCAGCAAGCACCTAAAATCCCAGCACTGGGGAGACAGAAACAGGCAGAGCCCTGGAGCTCCTGGGCCAGCTGGCCTACCTCAATCAGTGAGCTCAGGCTCAGTGAGAGACCCTACCAGCCTAGGCAGAGGAAGACTGAGGAAGACCTCCATGTAAGAATACACATAAAACTCTCTAGCTATGTGGGCCCGGGAGATGTGTCCCAACAAGACCTGCCAGGTCACATAGCCCAGAAGGAACAGTTTCATTCCTTCTAGCTCTTGTCAAGTTCTAGGCTCAGATGGGGGATCAGGCCCCCAGCCAGCACTGCTCCTCTGCTGTGACGTTCATGGTACACATCTCCTCAGCCACCAAGGTTGCTCTGTTGTGACCTGGGCTGCCATTTTACATCACTGGAACAGAGTAGGAACTGACCCTCCCGCTCCTGGATGCCCTACCTTCCTGCCCACTTCCTGTCACTGGGCAACCTCTGAAGGCATCTGTATCCAGATAATTCTAGTGCCTGCTCCTCACAGAGGTCAAAGAAACTGAAAGCCTAACAAGACACTTCCTTAGATCATTAGGCAGCAATCCCTGCCTCAGAGCTGGAGGACACTTCAGGGCTCTCCCCAACAAGTAGTCTCTAAGCTAGATCTCTCCCAGCCCCACTCTGTCCACAGGGCCTGTCACTGTTGAAGTACAGCAAGAGGCCTACATGATCTGGTGACTATTTCAGAGGAGCTATGACTGTGTGTGCTACCATGTTAGCAATGCAGCTGGAAGGAAGGGAAGAAAGGCAAGAGGAAGCCTCACGCAGACCACATGGCTCTCCAAGTCCTTTCTTAGAAAAGTTGGCCCTGTGCCTCTGCCACCACTCTGGTATAACCCGAGGCAGGTAACTTAACTGCTGTGGTAAGCTCTGCAATTTATTCTGACATCTAGTGTGCCCAGCCCTGGACTCCTGCCAGGCAACTCAAGTATAGCTGAGAGTGAAGGGCTACGAACATTGAACTGAAAGTTGGTGACTCTTGGCTGTGTCCTTGGGACTTCTAAGCACCACAGTGCATGATGCAGGAACCCTGAAGTCCTGGGACTCTGTGGATCAAAACACAAGTTCTATCTCCATGAGTAACCTGGTCACTGCTCCACTTAAACAGGTCTGCCTCCTGTTTAAACCTGGGGCAAGGAGGGCTAGGGTGGCTGTGGAGAGGACACTAGGAGACACATGCCAGAATCCTGGTGTTTCTTAGCGCCTCTGGGCATCTATCACAGGCAACCTACCTCTATCACCTTGCCAGGAAGAAAGGGCAGAGAACTGACTAGAGGAAACTGCCAGGAACCTGGCCTCCCACATCCTCCTAGGATTCAGGATAACATTCTGCAACAGTGCTTAGAGGAATGCTGTGGTGAAAACAGCCAAGCCCACAGCAGGCTACTTGGTACCAGAGACACATGCACACACATGCGCACACACACACCCATGTGCACACATATACATATTCATATTCTCATTCTCTCATATTCATTTTCTCTCTCTCTCTCTCTCTCTCTCTCTCTCTCTCTCTCTCTCTCTCT
>JADRCH010000311.1:634518-783070 GCA_019843965.1 Rhynchomys soricoides | reverse complement strand
TCTCTCTCTCTCTCTCTCTCTCTCTCTCTCTCTCTCTCTCTCTCTCTCTCTCCTGGCTTACAAAATGGATAGATGACAACCAGGCTCACCAGGTGACAAGAACACTTACCTCCCAACCTAGACTGAGGCACTGGTGCCCCCTGGTGGAACTGAGTGACCATGCATGTAGCCTAGAACAAAGCAAGCATTGTAGGCTGAGAAACAGCTAAGGAGAACCACAGAAAAGGAGAAGGTAGAAAGAGCCAAGCCCTAGGAAGAAGTGGGTTGGGAGTGGGGGAATCAAGCGGTGGCCACAGATGGAAGGTGCTCTATAGACTAAGGCTGCAGAAGTCACCGCCCCACTGGTAGCCACATCTGCTCTCAACCTCATCATACGCCACACACCAGGGAACTCATCAACATTTATTATGGCAATTGCACAAACAAATGGGCGGTCATCATCCAGTTCAGCAGCAGACTACCGCAGATTCCATTAGTGGTTCCACGTTATAAATAACTTAGGAGAAGCAAGCAGAGTTGGTAATGCACCCGCGGCCTGTGGGCGGAGTGGCACCAGAAGATGGGGTTCCTCCTTGACCCCCAGCACCTTGGCCCACCAGAGGCTGGGTACCCAGGCCGGGGATGTTTCAAGGCACATACAATTTCCTAACCCGTAGCAGCTCCAGGGTCCACCCTGAGACCTGGTTCACATCTGGACCGGCCACACAGATGCATCATCTGCTGCAACCCCGTTACAATAGTATAGTCACTTTTATTACTAAACGGCCTTCAGCCCCATCAAGTGCTGAGGCTGCACTCATGGTCCCTACCCTTTTCAGTCTGAAAATGAGAGAGTGTAGAGAAACTAACTCCAATGTAGTGATGATGTCTGGGAAGCACCATGGGGTGTTCTGTAAGGGTGGTCTGGTGTCTGTTGGGCAGGGACACTGGGATAAGGAGACACAAAACAAAGGGGCTGCTAGCAAATAAGAGTCAAGGCACTAAAGGAGTGGAGGGGTGGGTGAACCTCAGAAAAAGCCAGCCGGAAGTGGAGGGCCCCAGGAGTAAAAAGTGGCTGGGAGGTAACCCTGGTCCTCCACTCCAGCCAGGGGCTCCAGGGTGACCCCTAGGACATCCAGCCATACAATTTGAGGCCTGGGTTTCCCTCGGCATTCCCCAGTTTTCTCCCCATACCACTGCTGCTGTGGTCCCTGCCAACACATAGGACACATTTGCCTGACATCGTCACAGCAGCTAAAATATGGCTTTCAGGACTCCAAGTCCCTGTTTTTCCTAACTGTTCCTTCCTCCGACCCAACTGTGGTAAATAAGACAGACCATCCTTTAATGGACAGACAGAGCTCTGTCATCACTTGGCATGTGGTTCCACATCAAACATACCAAGTTCCAAAGAACAGCCTGGATGAGCAGGGTCTGAGACCCAGGGTAACCCTGCCATCAAGATCATTCTACATTGGTTCAGCTGTCAGGGATCAAGTGCGGGTAGCTGTGCAAAGACATGAACTCGCCCGATCATGCAGACACCAGAGAGCCCTGGGCTCCCATCAAGCCACTGAGGATGTGCTGAGCTGGTCCTTGGCAGGAGCTCCCAGAGGAACTCATGCTGCACTGTTGAGGGCTTTTCGGGAGGCTTATATGCTTCCAACTAGAGGCTCAAAGCTTCTGTGTGTCCCAGCGTTTCAGGGTCCATCACCTCCACATCCAGCGTTAACCTCAAATCTCAGCAAATGGAGGCCAAAGGCTGTGGTGCAGGTAGAAGGAAGAAGGTAGACATGGACCAGGACTAATACCGGGGCCAGGCATGTCCTGGAGGGTGAAAGCCATAGGGAGGAGTTGTCCCGGGAGGATATGGAGGTTGAGGGGGCACTGGAGGCTGGGGCTGTCCTGGGAAGCCCGGGAGCTGAGGTTGTGTTGGGTAGGGAGGTTTGCTTCCTGATGGGAGGTAGGGGGACTGTTGAGGATAACCAGGACCAGGAGTTCGCCCCCCCACTAAGGAGTATCCTGGACCAGAGGTGCTAGTTGGAGCCATAGGATAGCCAGGCCGAGGCGGGCCACTCCTCTGTGGAGACCAAGAGTAACCCACCATAGCCCTAGGTCCTGGTTGAGGTGATGGGTAAGGACCCAGAGGCCCACCATAGGAGGAAGGCTGGGCCACCACAGGGAAGGGGGATGGCTGCAGGGCTCCCTGGGCTGTAGGACCCACAGGCAAGCCTGGGGATGGGCTGTAGGGCAAAGGGTAGGGAGTCACTACAGAGGGCTGTGGAGGCTGTTCTTCAGTCTCAGGGGGTGTTTCCTGAGGCACTGGGCGTGGGGGTGGCTGGCGCTTTGTAGGGGCATCTCCAGCCAGCTCCGGCAAAGCTCGAGGCCGCCTCACCACGTCCTGGAGCTTCTCAACACGGACTCGACGTAGGTGCAGCAGTGTCCTCATGGAAGAAAAGGACTCTAAGAACGTTTCCAAGGGCACCTCACCTTCCAGGAATTTCTCAGCCATGGCCTAGAGGACACAAGAACTCTTGACAACAGAGGCCTTCCACAGCCTTCCCTGGCCTCCATTCAGAGTGACTCCCTCACCAAAATGCCAGCTCTTTAACCTCAGGGCATGTCTTCCATGGTCACACTGCCCCCCTACCCAGCACCATGCCAAGTCCTTAGTGGTCACACAAATCTGTTCAACAGCTGGGCCTATGCTAGTGACTTGTATGCTGGCTCCTGTGCTACATCCAAAACACAAAGATGTCTCTGCCCACTGAGATAAAAGGCATATCCAGAGGGAGGAGACAGCAGAGAGAGCCTAGAAGCAGGGGCCTAGCTCTGTCCACCACCCATCCAGGTGTGTGAGCTCCCTGGGGCCTCCTGTTGGTCATTCATTCCTGATTCAATTGGGGTCCTGGTGTAGTAAAGCCCCCTTAACCATGACTTCAGATACTAGAGATCCTCTGATGATCCAAAAACATTGCATGGAAAATTCTAGAAATCATCTGTAAGCTTTAAGTAACTTTAGTTATAAAATATTGCTATAAAGTGGTCTATTATTACTTACTGTTCATATGTGTGTATGTTTACATGTATGAATACACGCATGTGAGAGTGAACATGCACACAAGTGCTTGTGGAGTTGAGAGGCCAACTTTAGGTATCATTCCTCAGGCAATGTTCACCTTATTTCCTGAGGCAGAGTCTCTATTACAGGCTCACAACTCAGCTAGACTGTCTGCCAGTGAACCCCAGGGACCTGCCTGTCCCTCCCTCCCGGCACTGGAAAGACAAGCATGTACCACCTTGCCTGGCTTATATGGATGTGAGGGATAAAACTCAGGTTGGCATGCATGTGCAACAAGCACTTTATCAACTGGGCTATCTCCCCAGCCTGTGGTTACTGTTCTTACACTCTCACTGAGCCTGCTTTATACATTATATATTATCATAGACATATATGTACAGGAAAACCAGTACTATCTACACAGCAGTGCTAACTGTGGTTTCCGGTGTTTATCAGGGGTCTTAGAATGTGTTCGTATACTGTACTGCAATCAAAGTGTGTCCACTACTCAAGCTACGTTCCAAAAGCTCTGCTTTGTGGTTCTTGGGCTCACCTGAGAACCTGTTCAAGGGATTAGGATGCCACTCCCCACCTCACCTCAGACTCCTCCTCGATCTTCATGCCTTCGATCTGCAGAAGGTCCAACAAGGTCCCAGGCTGCAATGCTGAGGAAAATTTCTCTGGAAGGAAGGGCAGAGAGGTTGATATTTCAAGAACATTGCTTTAATTAAAGCTGAGGATCCTGATTTCGGGAAAGACATGTGGTATGCTCTCTGTGTGCTTGGACCTAGCCACACCAGGGCCCACTGGAGAGAGTCCCTGCAGCTGGTTCTGTGGGGTCCTTTTGGTTCATGTAGGTTGACATCTTGAGTAAAGAGAAGCTCAAGGGCAGAGCTCAGTTCTTGGCCAAGCAGCCCCCACGGGCACAGCCATTCAAGGGCAGAGCTCAGGTCTTGGCCAAGCAGCCCCCACGGGCACAGCCATCCAGGAAGCCGTGCTACCTACACAGGGCCTAGGCCAGCTCCGCCAGGCTCAGGCTAAGTTGGTAGAGGCAGTGAAATAAACTGGCTACCTAGATTCAAATCCCAATCCCAGGGCTGGAGAGACACTCAGCTGTTAAAGATTATGCTTGCAAATCCCAACTCCACCTAACTAGTGGGATAGCTTCAGGCAAGCCCTTGAACCGCTCCAGCCTTGTTCTCCTCATCTATAAAAATAGTAAATTCAGGCCATTTTTAATACTATAAAAAATGTCACCAGGGTATACAATAAATATAAATACTCAAATGTTTACAGTGACCATAGCACCTTCACCTTTGCTTGTTATCGTGTAAAAACATGCAAAGCACTTTGCCCACGGCATGGAGCATAATGGCTATTCTGGGTATCTAAGCGTCCTTGGTATTCTAGCTGCCTCCCTCGTCCTCCCTTGAACAGAAGTATCAATCAGCAGGGGAGATGGCCAGAGTGCTTGTCCGTGGTCAGCTGTCCCTACCCAGCTTGGCTTTCTGCTCCTGGCACCGTTCCACAAGCTTCCGCAGCTCCTGGTATTTGTCTGAGAGGTTAGAGCGGCTGATTTCCAGGGGACCTTGGAACTCCAGGTTCTGCTCTGCCAGGCTCCGGTTGGTGGCCAGTGCCATCTCTCGCTCTAACTGTAGGTCCTGAACCTAAGGAAAGCAGGACAACTGACAATGAGCTTAACTGTAACTGGTCAGCCTCCAGCAGGGGGCGCTGCTGGACTCTGCTCAACCCTCAAACCAGTCACTGGCTACACAGGCATTGTGACCCAGGTGTCTCACCTCATCCTGATCAAGAGAGCCTGTGAGGAAACAGGTACCAAGGCTAACCACCTACCCAAGGCTTCCCAGTAGACAAGCACTACAAGTGGTTCTGTGCTGTGCAGGCCACAGGTGAGGGAGAAGATCCACTCCAGTGGGAGGGATGAAACCCAGAGTCCCCATCATTAGCCCCAAGTACAAAAGACATGTGGACAAACACACCATGCATGCATACACATGAGAGGCTGCTAGGGAGAATGCAGGTGGCCCAGGCCAGACCAGAAGCTAGAAATGTCATAAGGTCTCAAAGATATTAGGCCCTGTAGCCCAAGACACTGGAGCAGGGCAGATATCCCTGCCTCCCAGGCCAAACACAGCCTACAGAGCTATAGATAGTCCCTCAATGCCATCTGTTGAAAATGCTTTCCTAGCCAGCACCATTGATCCCTCATTCAGGCCCCTGTTTAACTGTCAGGCAGGCAGAAGTCTCAGAACCTTGCTCAGCAGGCCTAGCATGGGAAGGCATGTGCTTCCCTAAGAGGAGAACTGGGGACAGGGCCACCATCGCATCGCAATACCATATGGCACCAGCAGAGGGGGCTCAGCACTGGCCACAGAAGTTAGGCAACAGGTCAACAAGACCAGCTTCCACAGGGAAACAATGGGTCCCCCAACACAGAGCTTCTCCCTCCACCTTGGCCCAACACAGAGCTTCTCCCTCCACCTTGGCCAGCACATGGCACACCAGACCAGATGGGCTTCCTCTAGAGAAGCCACAGGAAGCTAGGGGGCATCCTGGATAAGGGGTTTCCAGAAAGGCCACCCCTGCTCTGATCCCTGCACAGGGCCTCAAGCCATGTAGCCTACAAGAGGCTGCAGCCTACTGGAAAGAGGAATGTTGCCAGTTACCTCCTCCACAGGCAAGGGTGTCAGGGCTCAGGTTTAGAATCCCTTTACCTGGACCGCCTGCTGTCCAGCCAGAAATGCCATTTAGCCCCTGGACAAGCTCACTGGCATAGGAGCAGAGAAGCTGGTAAGTGTGAATGTTAGCCAAGGAGGCTGGAGAATGGCTCAACAATTAAGAACACATACTGCTCATCTGGAGGACCCATGTCAAGTGGCTCACACCTCCGGCCACTTCAGCTCCAGGGAACTAACAGACTCTTCTGGCCTCTAAAGGCACTGCACCAAACGTGTACAACCCACACACAGACACACCTATACATATAACAAAAAATACAGTGTTAAAAAAGAAAAGGAAAAAAGCCAGGGACACTTGTGTGGCCAACTATGAGTGTGGGGTCGGCCCTGCCTGGCCCATGCCACTGGGCGTCCTTACACGTCCATGGCTTTTCCCTGGGTCTGAAGCACTACATCTGTGCTGTGCCCTCTTCTCTGAGGCTTGTCTACACATTTCCACTTCTCCCTACCCTGGAGTCCACCTCTTACAAACACCCTATGAAGCCAATGAGCTCCACAGCTCCCTGGAGCTCCTCCCCATAGCCCCTGCACTCACTTTCTACAGAGATGAACACCCCCCCCAGCTCCTGCACTCACTCTCTACAGAGATGAACACCCCCCCCAGCCCCTGCACTCACTCTCTACAGAAATGAACACACACACCCCGGCCCCTGCACTCACTCTCTACAGAGATGAACACCCCCCCCAACCCCTGCACTCACTCTCTACAGAGATGAACACACACCCCCAGCCCCTGCACTCACTCTCTACAGAGATGAACATCCCCACCACCTTGCTCTTCTCACAGCCCTACACCAATGCCCTACTTTTTGTCTGTCCCACAGTGAGTATTTTCCTCCTCAGAGAATTCAACTCATTTCTTCAGGCTACACCAGAAGGGTCAATCTGCCCCTTGGTCAGGAAGCTGCATCCCTCACACTTCCAGAAGGCTATGCTTTTCCACAGGGCTGAAGACTTGCTCGGCTTGGAAGGGGTGAACGAGAGCTGGGTATGGGCTTGCTTTTGCTGAGCTCTGCTCCCTCCAAGAACAAGCCTGGGAGCCCGCTTAACATTCTATCGCTTAACATTCTATAGCTCACTGCTGACCTAACCAGATGGCTCAGCAGGTAAAGGTGCTTGCTGCTAAGCCCGACTGACCTGAGTTTGAACCCTTGGCCCCAAATGGTAAGAGAGAACCAACTCCTGAAAGTTACCTTTGACCTCCACACTTGTGAGGTGGCACGCACATGTATGTGTGCACAGAGAGGACACAATAAAAAGAAGAGACCCTTGGAGTTTAATGGCAAACATCCAGCAACACAAAACTAAGATGCAGACACCTATCAGTGACACTCTTGTTCTGGATTTCCAAGCGCCTACGTGACACTCACGGAGTTCTGGATTTCAGAATGTCTCAGAATTCGTGGGTTTTTTGTATTGTGGACATCTAACTAGTAAATCTACGCAACACATTTCAAGAGCCAAGACATATAAAATCTGAAATACTTACATCCCAAGAATTTGGGGTAAGGGACACTCAGACTGTGCGTGACTTTGCTCCTATGCCGCTAAAACAAGGTCATTCTACCTCAGGGCTGAGAGATGAGTCACACAAAGACCTCTCCTACTCCCTGCCTGCAAGGTCTTTCTAACCCAACCCTGGACCATGTAGCATGTGCATCCATGAAGCAGGGGTAAGGCTCCAGGGAGGCTGACTGGGATGCTAATTGGACAACTTCCTGTTCTTTAACACAGTGAATTCATCGAACACATGCCACATCTGCTCATCAGGAAAAGGGGCACACATGAGTGGCAATCAGAGGAGCCCAGTATTACCTGTGCTCCCTTCCCTCCCTCAAACAGAAGTGTCCAGGCCAATGAACAGCTGCAGCTACTCTGGGGTACCTGTGGGTATTTCTAGCTGGGTGGCCACATGGAGCCACCTGACCTCTACCTCACAGGAAGGTCACAGGAAATAGTGACAGTGAGGGCCAAGTCAAGCTCTGGAAAGACAGCAGGGTGGTGCTCATTCCTGTAAGGACCCTGTGATTAGAAGCTGAGAGGTGGGGTGCTGGCTGCTACCACATGAGTGAGAATATATCACAAAGGGGGGAGATGGGCAACACCCCTCCCCTGCTCCCTAGCACATCAGGAAGCTGTCTCTAGACCCAGCTGGAACAGTGTGACATTCTTGGGCCATTTGGGTCCCTGGCTGTCCTAGTCCAAGGTAGACCTGGCACTCCCTATCATTCCCTGGGCTCCCAGAGGACCCTGACCTTGAAACCTCAGGGCTCCTCTAGTAAAAGCCAGGGTAAAATTCACAGCACAAGGTGAATCCTGGCTCAAGCTCTTGCTAAGCACAAATCCTTGACAAACATTTGTCAGGGTGGGTGGGATGACTCAGTGGATAAGGGCCCTTGCCACCAAGCTGACAACATGAGTTCAATCTCTGGGGTCCTTATGGTAGAAATAAAGAATCATTTCTTGCAAGTTATATCTGGCACACAAACACACAGGCACACACATAGACAGACAGACACACACACCCACACACAAACACACACTAAATAAATGTAATAAAAATTTAAAAGACCTTAAGTGAGGCTGGAGATATGGCTTAGCAGTTAAAAGTACTGATTGCTCTTATAGAGGATCAGGGTTCAATTCCTAGCAACCATATGGCAGCTCACAGTAGTAATTCCAGTTCCAGGGAGTCCAGCATCTTCTGATGACCTCTCTGGGTTCCTGCACACACCTGGTGCACATCCATACATATCACACACATATACACATACACACACACTCAAAGTAAAATAAATAAAATTTGTTGAGGACCTTAAGTGACCAATTACTTAAAAAAAGAGGAAGAGAAGGAGCAGAAAGAATCAGCAACAGCAGCAGCATCTGCCAGCCTCCCTGTACCTCAGGAGATTCCAAGGCCAGCCGGGCAATGGCTTCTGGGTCATTCTGCATTTCCTCCAGCTCCTGCAGGGTCTTGTCTTTCAGCCCCTCCATCTTCTCCTGCAAACACAAAGCAATACCCAGTTTAAGGAAAAGTCACCCAGAATCCTTCCATTAAGAGGGCCCCAAGGAGACATGAGGATCCTTGGGAACACATTTATGGAGCCCCAGCCATTTCTGCCCCCAAACCCTAAGACAGATGAGAAATACGTAAAACTACTTGGCAGCCACAGCACTAGATGGCATGGAGCTGACTAGGAAAGACAAGAGAGGGGCCAGGCCTCAGGGATACAGACTAAATTTGGACCCAGCCCTTGGCCCATGACTACTTTTGTCTGAACCTGATTTAAACACCCATCCCCATTCCCCTCCAAAGGGTTTTACAGGCCTCAACACCACAGGCCCGGCTATGACCCTGCGTGTTATATTTAGTGTTCTAGTGACCTCAGGTCTCCCTAAGTACTCTGCAACTGCAGTCCTCCCACATGCCCCAGAAGGAAACTCACATCTATGCCCTCACTGGAACAGGAAGAAAAAAAAAAATCATCAAATCACCTTCACAGGCAGTCAGAAGAGGAAAAAAACAACTGATTCAGGCAGAAAGTTGCTCTGACAGGGCAGGGGTCAGCAGTCCTCCACCATCACTGTCCCAAAGCCCATGTGTCATCTGTATGACAAGTCACAGGCAAGCCGAGGGGCAGCCAGGAGGAAGCAAACACACCAGAAATCGCCTTTCTGCTGACAGGACTTTCCATGCTTATGTTTTCTTGTCCTAGATACATGTTTTAGAGCATTCATGTTGAGTGTTCTTATTGTAAAAGTTGCTAGTTTCCAGAAGGTTCTGGCTCTGCAGAGACTGAGGACCCTCTACCCTTGTTAGAGCTTGCCTGGGAGCCATGATGACAACTCGGTCTAGAAGGCATTTGGGAACTAAGAGCCAAGGTGACAGACAGAAGCCACCTTCTCTGGGTCTCAGTTCCTCCGTCTGCAATGGGAAGGGAATGGCATCCCTGGGTGAAGAAAGAAAGTAATGAGCAATGATGACAAGCTCCCTTTGCTGAGGTCTTTATCCTGGTGTAGACCTGACCTGTCTCCTTTCATGTTCCAAGTGTCCTGGTTTAAAGCACAAGTGGTGTGGCCACCTGCTAACGAGGAGCTACTTAAGTGGGGAGCACCACCAGCCATCATCCCCTGAAGGCTTCACATTGCTCAGCCTCTAAATAAGCTGGGCTAGGCATCATGAGGTATGTGCTCACCCCACCCAAGCCTCAGCACCAACAGGCTGGGACAAAGCCCAGAAACCCAGACTCCAGGATAACTCCACACCTGTTACAGCATGCAGGAGCAACAGATTCTGAGCATCGTACTACAGTGTAACCCGCACTGCCTCAACCAGGCCCTTAGATCCCCAGAACCCATGCAAACTCAGGCTCAGCATGGTGCTGACCTCTAATTCAAGTGCTCTTAAGATAAGAGTCAAGGGATGTAGGAGCCAGTTGGCTAGCCAGACTAGCCCACCGTGGAAAGCTCAGGGTTAAACGGAGAGGCCTGGTGGCCACAACAATCAAGGTAGAGAGTGATAAAGGAAGACTTTTAACATCAGTCTTGAACGCACACCCACATATGCATGCACAAACATGTATGTGCATCTGCCCATATATGAACACATATCTCACACACACACACACACACACATGCCACACATAAGTGAGAGGAAGGAAGGAAATTCTCATAGACAAATTCTTCATAATGAAAAGACCCAAAAGGAAGAAAACCAAAATCCCACCTCCCACCCTGCACTGTGTCTATACCTCACACTGCTACCCCAAACTCCAGGTCTAGAAGTCAGAACAGAGGAGAAGAGGCCTGTGTTGGATCAAAGCTCTGAAGAGAAACAATATTGTTCCACCTAGACCCAAGTGTGCCTGTGGCAAACAGGAATGGCACTTCATTCATTCATTCATTCATTCATTCATGAGAACCCTGTTGCTGTCTTCAGACACACCAGAAGAGGGCATCGAATCCCATTACAGATGGTTGTGAGCTATCTTGTGGTTGCTGGGAATTGAACTCAGAACCTCTGAAAGAGCAGTCAGTGCTCTTAACCCCTGAGCCATCTCTTCAGCCCCTAGGAACAGCACTTTAAAGGTCCCGAGACCCACTATGCCCTTAATCCCAGCACTTGAAAGACTGACATCAGGAGTTCAAGACTAGGCTAGACTCTTGAGTGCTGCTTTGGGGGAAAAAAAAAAATCACAAAAGGCCTGAGAATGTAATTCAGTTTTTAGAGTGCCCATCTGCTGAGCATGCGTATAGCCCTGGTTCCATCCCTGACACAGTACAGAACTAGGCATAGTGATGCACATATCTAAAATCCCAGTACTCCAGAGAGATAGAAACCAGAGCTTCAATAGCTCAAGGCCAGTATGAGCTACATAGTTCAAGTCCAGTCTCAAAAATTTAAATGATTTGAAAATACCCAAACACATGGAGTACAGGCTTAGTAATGCAGATCTAGCATGAGACCAGTTCTGCCACTTGTCAGTTATGTCCTCACCCACGTGGAAGCTCCCAAAGCCTAAGGTTCTTTGTCTATGAGATGGACCAAATGGCAGCACCTCCCTCACAGGTTCAGGGACACGAGCAAGTTCATCACAAGAACAAACGCTGGCCAAAGATTTCAACACCACAGAAATTATGCAGGATCATGGTGGCCTCCAGTGTAGCTCAGCCAAGAACTTGCAGCAGCACTGAGCGCAGCCCCACCCACCAAGCCCAGTGCTGCTCTTGCAATCAGGGCCAAGTGCAATAGACACTGTCAGCCTGGTAGGATGGTAGCTGGCTAACCACACACAAACAGCTGGTTAGCACATGTAGCAACCCCAGTGGTGCCAGGACCTCTCCCCACAGAGAAGTCCATCCAGGAAGCCCTTAGCAGAGCTGAGAGTCCCTGGGGCAGTCTTCTGATGTTTTCCTTTGACACACTTGCTCTGTCCAGAGAGAGTGATGAAGACCAAGCCAAAAAAGGAGAGATCACAGGCCCACAAAACAGTGCACTGCTCACCTGGGTGGCTGCTGTGCCTGCCTCTTGGCTAGTGGTAGCTCCTAGCAGCAGCAGCAGCACATCCCTGGTCCAAGCAGGCACAAGCTGTTCTGTGAGAACTCTCACAGCATCACCCACTGGATGTTACAGGGGCTGGTCTCTCACAAGTCAGATACCACCTGCTTTTCGGAGCTACCCGGAAAAGCTGAAAGCAACAAGCACTTGCTCAAGGCCACAGTTTGGGAAAGGTGAGAAGGGAAAACTACTGTACCCTGGGCCCACGGAGCAGCTACCTGCTCCTAGCGGCTGGGCTGCTAGCAACTTCTAACTCCCTACAACCAGCCAACACAGTAGAATGACCAGGGGTGTCACAGGGGTGGCGGTGGGGAACAGGGCTTATGACACATTATTTAGAGACCAAGTCCTTAAGGCTTTTGTTTCTAGAGGGCTGGCAAGTCCAATTTCCTCAGGCCTTGGTGACAGGGCTCTGACAGACTTCTCCTCCCGTGACCACTATGGCACTGAGATGCTGGTTGATTCCCTGAGGAGCGTGGAGTGGGAGCTCGGGGAGGGGAAGTGGGAGCGATGTGAGAATGGGTAAGGCTCTGGGCATCCATCTGTGTCTTCCCAGGACCTAGCACAGACCTGCTTGGAGGCAATTCAGAAACTGCCAAGCAAGGGTGGAGGAAGAGAAGAGGCACACCAGGCCAGTCAGGACAAGTTCAACAAGGTGCAGAAACAGAACAGCCCAGCTTCCCACTTGTTCAAGTCTTCCTTCATGGCCATCATCCCTTTAAGGAACAGGCATTTATTGAATAATCACTATATGCCAAGACCCATGCTGTCCCATATGAGCCTGGTCCAGTAGACACATTAAAAAAAAAAAAAACCTTTCTTCTCCCTCTTATGGAACTCGTTTTGTTTCTAAAAATGCCTTTTTTAAAGCTGTAAGTCCTTATGAACGTGTGAACACAGGTGAAGGAGAGGCAGACCAGTGAAGAAGTCGGTGGCAGGGAGGTGGGGAGAACCTCAGAGCAGCAAAGGCCAGAGAGGCGCTCATGCAGGGAGGGTCCTGTGGGTGCCACTGCAGAATCTAGGATCTAGGAGGGGAGCTGGGAGCTGGGGAGGCAGCTGCACAGTGTCACAGGTACAGCAGGGTAACAGGTCTTATGGAGGTGACACTGACACCTCGGAGGAGATGATCAGACTGCCAGTGAGTGTGAAAGTAACAGTGCAGGAGCGGCTGCTCTTTTCTTTGCAGCAGGGGTTGAAAATGGGCCCCTGAAGCCTGCACTGAGAAGGGAAAAGGCATGGCTTGTTTCCCCGCCCCCACCCCACCCCCATCCTATCCCTGCCTTTTCTTTAACTTCTGCCTCCTCTGCAGTCTTCACCTTCACTAGAGGTCTAACTACAGTCATGTGTGAAGGCCAGGCCCACAAGCCAGAGGCCAAGCATGGAATGAGGACTGGGAACCCTTTAAAGCCATGGACCCTGACCCCACACCAGACTCTAAATGCAGGAGAGAGTGACAGCTGTGCAGGCCTGCCAGCTCCCCAGGAAAGCTACAAGGCCCAGTTTACATGCATGGCCCCACTTGGGGTGGACCACAGAAACCCAGGGGCTGTGGTCTATAACCTAAAATTCACACCATGCCCTTTGGTGACCACGTGCATGGGAATGACAGATCATAGGAGGGAGAGCCAAGCCATACCACATGCTCTGATGCTCCCAGTGGGGACGGGATAGGAACACAGTGACAAACTGATGGCCTTGGTCTTGTTGTCGACTGCTGCCATCCACGTGGTTGCTGGTCTTACCTTCTTTTCATGACTTTGTATCTTGACAAAACCATTCCACAAGCTTTGAACAATGGCAAAACAATATGACCCAGATAGTGAGGCTGTAAGCCAGATTAGGACCAGTGGATTTAGGCCAACTGGCCTGAAGAACTAACTTCTCAGAGAGAAGGCACAAGAATCCTAACTCACCCCTATGATGAGGCTCTGTGGGCTCATCTCTCCCCTTACCACAGCCAACATTACTTGCCAGTCTGAAATCACACTCCAACGAGAGCTGATGCCCCTCAGTTTCTCATAAATCCCTCCATCTACCAAGAGCTCAGGAGGAAGCTGCCATCCTAACAACCCACAAAGTGCATGCTCCAGGGAACTAGACCTGACCTACCTTTAATAGCAAAGAGACCTGCTGTTGCCTTGGAAACCTTCCTAATCCTGCTGCTTAATGCAGACATTGGTTGACCTGCTCCACTTCTTGTTCCTAGAATGACTCCAGCCATGGCCCCAAGTATGGGAGTCCCAGACTCCCAGGGGAGACCCAACATCATGGAACTGATCTTCCCTGTGATTTGAAATAGAATATAAGCCATAGAAGAGAGAGTCTGTGGGGCTTTGGTTATCATTACCATTTCTGCCATGCTGGGGATGGGACCCAAGGCCTCACACAAATTAGGTGTATTAGTTATGCCACCAATGGAACAAAATACCTGACACCGCACTTCAGGAAGGAGGGTTTCTGGCGCATACTCCAGACATGGTCCATCGTGAGTAGGAAGGCAAGCTGGCAAGAGCATGAGGCATCCACACTAAGGACGAAGAGATGGGACCACCATATTTAGAATATATCTCCCCAGCTCAGTTAACCTAATCTAGATAATCCCTCACAGACAGACCTAGAAATTGTTTCTGGGGCAATTCTAAATCCCATCAGGATGAAAACCAAAATGAACCGCCAAGTTAGGAAAGGGCTTTACTTCTGAGAAACACCCCCAACCTAATCTTCATTGTTTTTTTTGGTTTTTTTTAAACTTTATTAGTGTGTGCAAGTGGGAGAGTGGTCAGAGGAGAACTTCCCGGAGCTGGTTCTGTCATTCTTATGTGTGTCCCAGGGATCAAACAGGTCACCAGGTTTGTGCAACAAGCTTTTTTTTACCTGTTAGACCACCTTGCCTGCCCAGATTTTCACTCTTTCTAGGCAATGCTAGGATGGGGGCAGGAGGCTCCTTCTCGCCCTCAAGTGTGAAGGGTCCCCAAAGAGATCAGAGTTTTGTAGCAAAACACATCTAAACTTGAATCCACTGAATCTTTTCTGGTGACTTACTCAGCTGTTCTCTTTTGATCATCAAGGGGCTGGAAGGATTTAACGAGAATCAAACAATTTCTAAAAGTGCTAGACAGGACACAGTAACTTCAACACACACCACGTTCACACCTATAGTTACAAAACGCTGCCTGTCAGCCTTGCTAGGTCTCCAGCGAGGAACACATCAGAGCAGAGCAACCAGTGTGGCTTTCTCCAACCGGCTCTACATCAATGAGAACTAAGTCCACAAGAACAAGTCTGCAAATAAAAGCATGTAGACACATCAGGCATGGAAGGAAACCACTCAGGGTAAGGCTCTGTGAGAGAAACTGCCCCTCCATGTAAATATTTACACCATTAGCCCACTGTTCTTTAGGCCTACTGAAAAACTCCCTACTTTGCCTGAGGCAGGGCCCCCATGTAAAGCATTGCTGGAGGGAGTGAGCAGCTCACCCAGCCAAGTGCGGGGCCTCCAGAATGACTTCTGATATCAACCAGGCTTGCCCACACCTGGGCTGTCACCAGCTGGCTGGGTACCCCACCAACAAAGGCAAGCTGCAGAGGCTGAGTCCCTGGCAGACTTCTTACTTTCCGCTGATGACCCAGCCTGTGTGCTGGAGAGACCTCTCTCAAACCTGCTGGATCCTCCTGCACTGCTGAGATTCCCAACCCCAGCTTCTCTCTCCTTTCAGAAGCCACTTATTTACATCAGTTTCTCAAAGTCATCCCCAGTGCCTCAGTAGGCCAGAAATGGGCCTCACATTCAATACCCAACCATCAAGTTTGCTTCCTTCAGTCGGTGTTCCTGAGTCTCTGAAGAGCACCATCCAGCCATTGCTGCCCTGTCACAGGCTCTAAGATGATTTTCCATCTCCAGAGCCTCCTCCTGCCACCACCGTTCAGCCCCTCTGGGTTGATTTCTCTAAACCTACCGGGTCCCTCTGGTTTCCCTGGGGTCAGTCACATCTTCCCATTCTCTTGCCCAAAGTGGGAAGTAGCCTGGAGACTACTGTCCTAAGTTCTCCCATCTGCTGACACTGACCTGCACCACCCCAAGCCCCACTCTTCTACTTCCTTTTGGCTGTGTATCTTCAGTAGGGAAAATAGGGGCCCACACCCGGCTAAACACTTATGACTCGGTTCCATGACTGTAAAACCAGTGTCTGGTTCTGGGGGCAAACTTAATAAAGGATGGTTACTCTAGACAGATTGCAGCCAGCCTCCAAGGAGCAGGGCCTGTGAGATTATGTTCAGAACCCCAACAGAACACAATCTGTAACAAACACAGAAGGAAGCCTGCAATCCTTTACCAGCACTCAGGCTAAAGTCCACAGCCAGGGCACAGCATCACTCAAAGCCACTCACAGCCTGAGTCTGTGGGGGACTCAGGTCCCCCACATCTCAGCTCTGTGGGGCAGACCTAACATCTGGGAAACTAACCACCTTCACTGGCTGGGGAGCCTGGGCAGGGAATACAATCTCCCTGTGCCTTAGTTTCTTCCTTTAGAGGGAGCTTGAGAAACAATGAAATACGTTAGTGCCTGAAAGGTCTACTGCCCTGCCATTGGACAGGGCTCACCATGGCTAGGCTGGCACAGTGCCCAGTCATACAGACACACAGTCATACCTCTACCACTCAGCACTTCCCAAGTTCCTCTAACAACAGGCACTTGGATTCCTCCAGAGACATCATCTGTCAACAGAGTGATGGAACTGGACGACTGGATCTGACCAGATCAATAACATTCCTCATCAGTCAATAGAACTGCCATGAAACAGATGTTTGAATAGGCAGCCAGTCCTTCGAACTTTCTGTAAGAGACACCCAGCTATCTGGCAGGACAGGGCCTCTTCCTTCTCTTCCTTCCTTAACTTGTGGCTCAGAGTTGAAAGAAAATCGTGCTCAATGACCGCACACAGGCTTCCTTCCTTTCTGCTGTGTCCTAACCATTGTCTCGAAAGGCTGGAAAGGCAGCTGTCCATCCTCCCATCCCTCACCTCTAGGCTGCACAGAGCAAGCTGAGCAAACAGTCAATTATCCCTTACAAAAATTTTGATCAAGATAGAGGTCAGGCCTGGGTCACAAGGTGCCTCTGTTCCAAGTCCACAACAATGGGATCATGGTAGGAGGCCATCCCAGGCTGCAGAGCCTACTCTCGCCAGTGCCAAGTCCAGCCCCAGGAACTTCTGGGATGAGCAGAGTCATAAAGAGGCAGACTGGTCCAGTAAGTATAACAGGAGAGGCACAGAAAACAAGAAACTGAGTGAGAGCTTTCTCATATTCACCTGGCTCTGGAAGGACCCGCGAAGGCCATCATCAAAGCTAGAAGGTGGCTACTGTCACAAACCAGCCTCTCCAGAAGTGACTTACTAGGTTCCAAAGGACTCAGCCCTCTTCCACATGCCCGGAAACCTCAGGAGAATACTCTAGGAGTTCCCATGCCCCTGCTATGAAACTTCCCACGGCTCCCTGGTTCCTTGCTGTTGTGTTTCAAATCTGTGCTCCTTAGCTTGAGGTCTGCCGACCCAGAACTTCCTTTCCATCTAGCCCCGAGTCCTCCAGCACCATGGCTGCTCTGCTCATCCCAGCTCTCCCTGCCTAACCTTCTCCCAGCACAGACACACACTTCCAGTCACTCAATAAATAATAAAAGCAGCCCTCAAGGATCCACAGTATGTGTGCCCCGCCCTCTTTTCCTGCTTATCCCTCAAACACCACACCTCTACGAAGCTTTCCTTACTCACTCCTCCTAAAGAATCCAAGCCTTTTTATGGTTCTATGTAAAACCATGCAGCATTTAATGTGACAAAACAGTATAGTTCTCCCGTAAGAAACTAAGTTCTCTGCCCATCACTCACATCTGCATCCCCAAATGCGGAACACATACCAGGCACTCAATGACTACTTAAGGGATTTCCGCTTTAGGATTAGATCCCCCTACATCCATCCATATCTCTCTCTCTCTCTCTCTCTCTCTCTCTCTCTCTCTCGCACGCGCATGCACACGCACACACACACACACTCATGACCTCAAAGAACTAAAAGGCTAGACAACATAAATGCAGAACAGCTTTTAAACAGTAGCTGCTGGGAGGCCTAGAAGAAGGTGCCCAGGGAAACAAGACAAAGTGAGTTCTAGAGTTGCCTCCAGCGTACTCTGACAGACTCCAAGATGGCATAGGGAGTTGGGAAGAGGGATCTGAGAGTCCAGAAAACCAAGAGCGCCAGCTTTCACAGGGCAGAGAACCACGGGGAGTTACATAGAAAGAAACCCCAGAAAGATACAGAGGTCCCCCAGGTCCCAGCCAGCCCCACTCAAGAGAATCAGTACTATCGTGGCCAGCCTATGTGGGAAGACCTCGTGTTTACGGCCTGTTAGAGCACCACAGAAGACATTACCTCTGTAGCGTGGAAAACCTAGCCCTACTGTGAGAGCTGTCTGATCGCAGCTAACATAGCTTAGAAGCAGGCTTTCAAGGTTCTGTTTCTAGGTAACAATATGCCTCCCATCAACCCCAAGGTATGTGACAAATATATATAAATTAACTATCCAACAAGGTGAAAACTCACATCTGACCTCCAATCAGAACTTAACACAGAAAGACTAAAATAAGACATATACCAACCAATAAAAATAGACCCATAAAATATATAGGTAACCGAATTAGCAAGCAAAAATGTTAAATAGCAATCATATTTCATGCGATACATACACATAAACACATACATACGATTTATATTTATTATGTTCAAGAAGCGTAAGTTCTAAAAGGTTGAGTACAGGAAATACAGACTTGAACTGTAATTATGTAAAGAGAAAAGGTGATTTCTACAGCAAAAAAAAACAAAAACAAAAACAATGTATAATGTACAATGTAAACGTATATCAGACTGGACATCAGCAAATTAGATTCTGTAGAGAAAGAAAAAAAAAAACCTATCCAAACAGAAACTACTGAAATGAACCATGAAGAGGAAATGATAAGAGAAAAAATTAGGAATTCTGAGAGATGATTGTAAGCACTCAGTGTATAGAATGGAATTCCCAAAGGAGAGGAAGGGAGAGGGTTGGGATGACAGTTTGAAGAATTAATGGCTGAAAGTGAAAGCTATAAGCCACAGATCTGGAAAAATACACTGAATCCCCAAACCAGAACCATAAAGAAAAGCAGGCTGGGCACAATACAATTAAACTGCTGGATTCGGACAGAGCTCAGTGGTAGAGTGCTCACCTAGGGTATGTGAACCCAAAGTTCAAGGCCTGGTACCTCAAAACATCTATACAATAAGTGAACAATAAACTGCTTAAGCCTAGTGACAAGAAATCAGCTAGAAGTGGAGAAAGAAACATCAAGAACAAAAGAACAGAAGACTGGCGGCAGTCGGCGCCTGTGAAACAGTGCAAGCAGCAGACACTGGAACAGCTTCTGTAAAGAACTGAGAGGGTGGGTTTTTTTGGTTTTTTTGTTTGTTTGTTTTTAACCGAACTAATGGTCTTCTTGTAAAAACAGACTTCCCTTAGCCATCTGAAAGCTGAAAGAATCCATCAAGTGACAGACTATAAGCAATGTTCAAAGAAATCCGCAAGACAGAAGGAACGTGCAAGGAGATGGAGCTTTATGCTCCTCACAATGCAACTGTGCAGAGCACTATGGGATTCAGAGCATTAAGTGGGGTGGGGAAGTGGGGGTGGGGGTTGGGGGTGCAACAGGACACAGACACGTAGTGCAAGGTTCAGCCCTCTAGGTAAAGAGGCACAGGGCCCTTGAAACAAGCTGTGACAAATGAAGATCGCACACTGCATATGCTTAAAGCAACTGCCAAAAATAAGTGTTCCTGCCATAAACCAAGACAGAAGCAAAAGGAGGCCACGAGAGCTACCCAGCGCCTAAGAAATCACAAAATGGGAGAAAAGCAAAGACTGTGAGGCTGATGGAGAAGGAACAGCAGAGTGTCTCTCTCTCACAGAAATGTGGTCTAAACACCCCAATTAAAAGGCAACATTGGGGGTGGGAGACATGGCTCAGTGGTTAAGAGCACCAGCTGCTCTTCCACAGGACACAGGTTCAGTTCCCAGTGGCAGCTCACAGACATCCCTAACCTAGTCCCAGGGAATCTGACGCCTCATACCCGGCATACAAGCAGTATATAGAAATACATGCAGGCAAAATGCCCAGACACATAAAATGTTAAAAAATTTAAAGGCAATAATTCTAAGACTTTTTTTTTAAAAAAAGTTAACATGCTTCTGTGTGCTGCCTGTAAGAATCCATCTTCAATATTAAAAGTCTATAAGATTTTAAAGCCATGCCATAAGTTTTAATCACTAATTGTAATATCTATAAAAACTATCATTTTAGTCATTTTTAATGTTTTATATTCACTTATGATATGTGTATGTATATGGGTACATATATACCACAGCGCGTGTGTTAAGACCAAAGGACAACTTGCAGAAGTTGGTTCTCTCCTTCCAACAAGTAAATCCTGGGAAGTAAACTCAGGTCAGCAGACTTAGAGGCCTTTACCCATTAAGCCAGTGTTTTTCAACCTGTGGGTCACGACCCCTTTAACAGATATTAAATTAATTGAATTATATTACAATTTATAACAGTAGCAAAATCATAGTTATGCAGTAAGAGTCACCACAACATGAGGAACTGTATTAAAGGGGCGCAGCATCAGGAAGGTTGAGAACCACCACACTAGGCCATTTTATCATCCCCGTTTTAGCCATTTTGAAGTGTAGTTTTTGACATTTAGATACATTTACTTTGCTGTACCATCACTACCCGTCTGCCTCCAGAACTTTTCATGACCCTGCACTGATACGCCTGCACCCATTAGATACTAACATCTTAGTTTCCCTGTCCTGACCCTGGCAACCACCAATGAATCTGATAAGTCTAGAAACTCCACAAAAGAAAAACCATAGTCAGGAGTGATGGTTCATGCCTGGAATCCCAGCTCTGGGAAGCTGAGGTAGAAGGATTGCAGTAAATTCCAGGCCAGTGTGGGCTATACAGTTTAAAAAAAACAAAAAAAACAAATGTTGTTCTTCCCTGGGCATCACAGCTCACACAACATGTTGTTTTTGAGCTTCATCCATGTAAGACTGTTGGACTCTGGCTGCCTGACAGATGTACTTCATTCCATGTCACTCTCCTGTTCATGGACACTGCATGTGGCTACCTTTTTAGGATCATAAACAGCGCTGCCCAAGTTCCTGCTTTCATTTCTTCTGCTCAGATACAGACACAGAACTGCTGTGTCATACAGTAAGTGATCTGTTGTGGGGTCACTGTGCTGCTTCCCAGTGGGTAAGCCACTTCACAGTCCCACAAAAAACTGGTGACTGTAATGGATATTCTTATCAGTGTGTGCACATGTATGTGAGTGAGTGTGTGGTATATGTGATGCATATTCTTACTGGTGTGTGCACACGCATGTATGTGTGTGAGCATATGTGATGTACCTTCTTATTGGTATATTCATGTGTATCTGTGCATGCCAGAGGTTGACTTCGGCATTTTTCTTCTAGCCATCTTTATTTTTGACAGGCTCTCTCAGTGAACTTGAAGCTAACTGATTTGGCTAGATGGGCTGATCAATGAGCTTCACAGAGTCTCCTGTCTCCATTTTACCCAGCATAGGCTTATGCGGCTATTCCCTGCCTTTACATGGGTTCTGAGGATCCTAACATGGGTCCTGGTGCTTGCAACGGGACCGAGCCACCACCCAGGTTTTTTTCCTGTTTCTAATGGTCATCCAGCAAGTAGATTACTGTTATACTAGGATTTTAATTTGCATTTTCCTGACGACTAATGATATACACATATCTTTTTAGGGACTTTTGGTCTTTCATATATTCTCTGGAGAAATAGAGCTCAAGTACTTTGTCCACTTTCTTCTTGTCAGCTTTGGTCACTGAGTTGCAGGGGTTCCTTGGCAGTCTTGGTCAACTACACTAACCCTAACTTCAAACACAAGACTTGTGAGAATGGTGGGAGACTCCTTTAATCCAAGCATCTAAGAGGCAGAGGCAGAGGCAGAGGTAGACAGGTCTCTATGAGTTCAAGGACAGCCTGATCTACACAGTGAGTTCCAGGATGGCCAGGGCTATGTATCGACCCAGTCTTAAAAAAGAAAAATAAGTAAATGTTTATTTTATAAGAGATCTTTATTAGAAGTATCACTTAATTTTTTTTCCTTTAAATTATGGAAGCTGTCAGGCATAGTAGGACTTGATTGGCAACCATTAGACCCTTCTTCCCAGCATTCCCAGATGCAATTACCCAGAGTGGTACTTGAACAACCTGCCCTAGGCTGGGCAAGGATAGAGAGGGTGGAAACTGCTACTGTCAATCTTCCCTGACTCCCAGACTGAGAGGAGGGTTGTCAGGAACACCGTGGCCTCCACTCCAGAAGTTTTACCAGAGACAGCACTTAAGCAGCCCCAATTTTCATGAAAACTGCATAAGTTGCCAATCAATTAGCCGCTTCTCCAACTCTGTAAATTGACAATCAAGCTATTTCAAACCCCTCTGGCTGCTAAGACTTCAGTATCCAGAGGAGACCCAAGCCAGACACAGTCACTCCCCAAAGACTTTGCTCTGGCCAGAGGGAACCATAGTCAAGGCCACTACCCCAACAAAGGCTCTACTTGGGGGAATTTGGTTTCTTGAAGCCACACCAGCGCAGGGATGCCCTTCAGATAACCAAGACCATGGCTACTGCTCTGGACTCCATCACAAGGGACCTCAGAGCAGCAAATCCTCAACCCAGTCAGGGAGGAGCTCTGCCCCAAGCTGGGACAGCTAGTGAGCTTGTAGGACTGACTGGCCAGCTAAGAAAGGTGGGCTCTCCTTCTCTAACAGCAGTCTGGGAAACCTCCTCGCTCCCCTGTACTGCCCCTGAATGCTGCAGCACAGGCCCCTAGAAAGCGTCCTTGCAGAGTAGAGGGAGCTGAGCTGAATGCATGAAGAACAGGTAACTCCCATGGCCACCAGCTTTCCACACCCAGTAGCAGCTAGCAGGAGCTTGGACTGAGAAGAAAGATGAAGGACTGGCAAAGTGCTGGGAAGGTGACAGACAGGGAGAGCAGACAGCAGAAGAGCTGTGAAGAGCAAGAACAGAAACTACAAAAGGCAAGAGAAACAGGGAGCTGGGACTGTGGAAGAACAGAGAGTCAATGGCTGCCTGCTGGGAGTTTAAGGAAGAGCTGCTAGTTAGTTGCTGTTGCTGAGAAGAAGCTCAGAGAGACAATCCTGAGAGCTGAGGGTCCCTCCCTACATCCTGGGCAAGAGCGGTAACCCAAGGCACAGGGAGCTAGGCCACTTACCTAAAGCTATAATACTAAGACTGAAGGGAGCCCCAAGCTCAGAGCAGCTGCCACAAAGGGAGCTAGCTAAACTTGGCTCAGTCTCAATCTCCATCTGAACTCAGAAAAAGAACCCTCAGTTTCAACAGATGGTGCAACTGCCCTCCCTTGACAACAAGAGAAAGAAGTCAGTAAGGGCACAGAAAACAAGTGCCAGCACTCCCAACAGACTAGACTTGACCACTGAAATTTATAGAACACTCCACTCAACCGCAAGACACACTTTTTTCTGAACGTTCCCTAAAACATTTGCCAATACATACCACATCCTGGGACACGACACGAGTCATGGCAAATCTAAAACAATTTAAATTAAGGCCTGGCTCAGTTGGTAGTGTGCTTATCCAGCATGTGTGAAGCCCTGAGTGAGATCCCATGCACTATGCAGGTCAGGTGTGGGAGGACACGCCTGTAACCCCAACCCTTGGGTAGTAGAAGCAGGAAGATGAAGTTCAAGGCCCTTCTGTTACAGAGCCAGTCAAAGCCAGTCTGGCCTACATAAGGCCCTACCTAAAGATAATAAAATAAAAAGTAACCACGGCGGTTTGTCACTGAGACAGGCTCTTTCATCACCCAGGAGGCATGCCTGTGAGGGATTATCTAGAGTCACTTAACTGAAGGAGGTCTTCCTACCCCAGCTGTGGGCAGCATCATAGGCTGAGGTCCCCGACTGAACAAAAGGAGAACATGAACTCAACAGCAGCATCCATGGCTCTCTGACTGCTGACAACAACACAGCATGATCAGCCACCTCAAGCTCCAGCCACCATCACTCCTTACCAGAATGGTCTGTGCCCTGGATCTGTGAATGGAGATAACCCCCTTCACCTTGTGATGGATTGTGTCCAGGTATTTCTACCACAGCAACAAGAAAAGTACCCATCACATTAAGTCCTCTGTTCACAAAGATATTAAACGCAAAGCAGTTGTTTATGGGGCAAGTAAATAAAGTAAAAGCACAGTCCTAGCCTGCTCCTTCTGCTGCCTGTGAACCTGGTGAGGAGATACCTTGCTGTGGGAGTTAAAACATTCACAGGTCTTCAATGCAGAGGCCTACCTAGCTGAAGTTACCTTGAAGTTCACAGTGGAGACTCCCTTCTGGAGCCCATCCTAAGCCTCAGGGCCTCATCTGTCAATTCCAGCTCAATCAAGCCTAACCTGTTTGATATCTAACATCTCCCAGACAGCCAGGAAAAGCAGGTAAAGAGGAGAGAATGGAGGGAGGGATTTTTGGAACATGCTGCCAAAGCCTGCACAACCTAAAGACTGTGGCCAACACTGAAACCTGTGTCACAGGGCAAGCTGGGTAAGGGACAGATCAGAACCTTCCAGGAACTCCAGATCCCAAGAGGAAACTTCTGACACACACACCCCCACCCTCCACCGCCCACAACAGCAATCCAACTGCTCCAGTACAGGTCCTCAATGACCTCATTGGTCAATCTGGAAAAACCCCACTACTACGAGCCAAAAGTGTTCAGGAATGAGTCATATGGCTATTTATCTCAAAGCCCTTTTAATGGCACATTAGCGCATGTCAAAGCAATAAGCAAAAGGCAACAAGAATCTTGAGCAACCATCTCATACTCAAGCTGCAGTGGCCCAGCAAATCTACAAACGTGCATTAAGATCAGAATCACCCAGTCAGTATGTGGGTTAAAATCAAACTCCTGGGGCTCCCGCCAGATGACAAGACTCTCCAGAGATGGGGGCTCTGCATTTTCAAACAGAATTACCATAGATAATTCTTAAGCTCCAACACATTAGGACAACTGAGGCATCTGGAAGACAGTATTAGAGTAAAAGGCACATTTGCTTTGAAAAGAGACAGGAGGGTTAAATAAAAATCCTAACAGCTACTCACTAGTTAATACTAGCCAATTCTGTAAACTGGGATCACCAGTCACTCAGAGGTGTTCTCTGCATCCAGTATCCAATTCAAAACACCCCCAAAACAGTACCCAGCACAGGATAGCCGCACAAGCAATCAGCACTACTACTTGGCAAAACAGCAACAGAAAACAGCCCCACTGAAGCACTCCATCATGTTTTCTACTTAATGGAAATTACAAAGGCACTGGGCCAGATTTCCAAGACAAACTTACGAAAAAGGCTTATTCTGGGCACTATGACGGCCAAGAACAAAGACTCATTTCAGAGTCCACCATTTCACCCAGCAGCCCTCAGTTCCACAATCCCCAGATCAGGGCCCTCCCTGGGCCCCAAGCAAAGAAGAGTCTTTCCCTTCTAAGTCCCTTTATCACCACCATTTCTAGCTGCAGGGCTGACAGTCACTGAATGTGGAGTGACACACTATAGATAAAGATGCCTGGATCTGGCAGGAAGCAGTGAAGGAACCCTGGTACTCTGTGAGGCTCCTTGGCTCAAGGTGGATAGCCCCAATCTGATGGACAAGGTACAGGCTGGACTCAAGAAATGTGACCCTGATTATAGTCAACTCTACCAGTAACTCAAACACATCTCTGGGAATGTCTTGGCCCACCAAAAAATGTGGAAGACCACCCCTAACCGGCTGTGAGGGGAGAAACAAAGCAGAACCAGGCACATACTGGGACCATCCTCTGCTGTCCTTTACACCTGGAAGGCCCAGAAGTAAAGATGGCTCAGCCATGCTGGACAGTCCAAGTGGGGTCCAGAATAAAGGGGAAGAACCCTCACCTATTGCTAACCTAGGGAAAGATACAGGCCAGCAAAACAAAGGCCAGAGTCTCTCCAACTCCACTATATCGTTGGGCCAAGTCAGAATGCACACAGGACTCAGTTTCCCAATCCGTACAGGGGCAAAGAGGCCCTTAATGACACAGTGACCTCAAGGTACTCCTACAGAGGGTGAAGGGTTGCGTGGCGTTAGCGGATAGAAGGGAGGAGGCGGGGCTGAGGCGACCGGCGAGGACAGCCTCCCACCCTCCATCCCTCCCACCTCGCTGCAGGGGCGCAGGCCCGCGGGGAGTCACGCGCCCGTTGTGCCCAATCGCTGGCCTCGGCCAGGAAACCGGCCGGCGGAGGGCCTCTGAGCTCGCCGGCACCGCCTGCAGCATGGTTCGCCGCTGCCCGCCGCCGCCCGAGACCCTCCCCAGCGGCGGTCACCTACCGGAGCCGCCGCTACCGCGGGCAATCAGCCGCCGCCCGCACTTCCGGGACCCACGAGCCCCGCCTCTACCGGATGTGACTTCCTCCCGCGTCCAGCCGGAGCGAGCCGCACTGCCCCTCTACCGCGCCCCGGGCGTCCTGCCGTGTGGGCCTCGGGGTGGCCACGATACCTGCACTCATACGCTGGTGGCTTCAGGCGCCACACCCGCGGAAGGCCACTCGGCCCCGCCCGCGCGGGGAAGACCCCACCCCCTAACCCCGCCCCTCCTTAGAACTCCGCCCATTGTGAGTGCGCCTGCGCAGACTTGCAGGCCAGCCTTCACTTGATATTGCTGAGTATCCTGAGAGATGAACGTGGAATCTCCAAAGAGAGGCTCCAAATGGGCTAGTCTTGCACCATGGTATCCCTGGCCTGCTGTGCACACTCCATTTTTATAGTCTCACCCCAGGACTAGAATGGCTGCGGTCCTGAGTGTCCCCTTCAGACCCTAACAGCTTTTTTAGTTTTCCTCAGTCACCCTTTGTCAGGACCCTAGATTGCACTTAGTTGTCTGTAGATGGGTAGTTCTATGTAAACATCAGACTTGATCCATCCTCACTCGCCCAGAGTGACAAGCCCCAAGAAGTAATGGGAACAAACCAGCCCTGAGATGTGAATGCCATTCCTCTTTGGCCGCAGTGGTTATGGGCATGCTGGGAGATTAGCATCCAGCCTAAGAAAACCAAGCCACCTTTTGTTATACATTAGAACTTTTGTTGCTAGTGGCAGAGACCAACACAGATTGGCCTCTGCAAAATAGCAATTGATGGGTCATAAAACGAGAAGTCCAGAGGCCCTAGTGACACCAGGCTCAGTGTCATGCAAGGCCTCCTTCCTTCACTTGAATCTGACTTCTGTCCACACAAAACAGCTCTCATCTCAAAGGGAACAAGCGACATTTTGTTCTGAGCCAAGTAAGCGTGACCATGACATGGGACACAGATGCAGGTTGCCTTAAATAACATGTTCCAAGGTAAAAGTGCTTTTGTAAAGTTTATAAAGTAACAAAACAAGGCAAACACCAAGGCAGTTTTCAAATACATTTCTGGGACCATCAGGTCAGTGGGTAATGAGAAATTAGGGGAAATCTCTGCTTGGGTCTAAGATGCTATTTGATTACATTTTAGCTTTGGGGTCTGCTGAGTTAATGCATCCCAAAAGGTTTACCCAATAATCACATTGTTAGGAGGTAAGGCACAGAAATGAGCAACAGTTATTAAGGAGACTAATAATAATTATGAGACAGTTTGTATCTGCAACATCCCAACTCTCTGAAATCAAGAAGTTCTAATCAGTCATCAGCCTTATAAACAGAGTCGTGGCAAGTTTTTTGCTGGAAACTTCCATTTCATGAGTTTCTCTTTTGGGTCATCAAATTTCAACAGGATCTCCCAATTTTTCTGTTTCATATTCTAGATCTAAAATGATCATCATAGTTCCCATTGGTCAGAACTCCCTCCCCTTTGCTACTACATGGGCTACCAGTCACATAATCCACCTTCATCAATGACTTTTTTTTTTGAGACAGGGTTCTCAGGTCTCAAGTCGCCTATGCTGTCCTAGAACTCTCAAAGTAGTCGAGAGTAACCTTCCCTCTATCTGCCAAGTGCAGTGTTCTGCCATGCTTGAGAGAGAACCCAGAGCCTCACACATGCTAGACAAGCACGCTACCAGCTGAGCCACATCCCCTACCTCAAGCACAGTTACTACAGAAGGAATCAGGACAGAAGACAGTTATGCATGAGGGTGACTTGCTTGAGGTGCTACCTACCAACTCTTTGGGTGCCAGCTAACACGATAGGGTCTCAATGCTGCTTGTTTCGCAAATATTTCATTTTGCAAGAATGCAAAGTCAGAGTGAGGACTGTTATCAGCAGCTTCTGGAAGCCTGCTTGACACCGTTTCTCCATGACTGGGAGAGTCAACCAGCACAGTGAACCTGACTGTTTCTGTCATCTCTCTTATACTGTGTGATTTTTTTTTTTTTTTTAATTTTTAGCTAACAAGCAAACTCCATTTTGTGCATCATTATATGCAGGTGCTGGAAACTTTTAAAGCTTATGCCCAATCAGAACCTGAGAAATTGACAGAAGTCTGCTGTAGACCAAACACTGGGTCAGTCAGTGCCAAGCTGAGGTTGTAGACCTTTTGAATAACCAAACTTGGAGCCTGATAAGAGAAAGGGAAATTGGTGACAGGAAATGGTCTCGTGTGAGAGGAGCCACTAGGAAGGATGCCTTGACTTGGCTTCATAGAATCCCCAAAGCAGCCCCAGCACTAGTTGGAGGTCAGGAGACAGACCTCTGGATCCACAGGCTGGACCAGGAGGCCACAAAGCTAACCTTTCAACTCTTCAGCTGGCCACTCCCAGCTACTAGACTAGACCTCATAGCTGGAAGACACTTTGTCAGGATCCAACCTGGACTCTCCAATTCCAAGTTAACTAAACCACACTGACCTTTGCCAAGTCCCTTCTGTTTCCTTGCACTTAGTTCCCCATGTGTAATGCCAAGGACAGACTCAGAACTTTAAGATACTCCATGATGGGGCTAGAGAGATGGCTCACCAGTTAAGTGTTTGTATTTCACTCAAAGGGAACCCAAGCTTAGTTCTTAGCACCTAGGTCAGGTAACCCACAACCTCCTATAACTCCAGCTTCAGAGGATCTGGTGCCCCCTCTTCTTGCCTCTGCACAGACATGCATGCACATACACCCACACACATATACACACACACACACACTTAAAAATAATAAAACTAAAATATTTCAAAGAAGAAAAGAAACCATAGTTGAAAGAACATTCTAGAGAGGGGGATTTGCAATTGCAAGGACCTGAGGTAATAAATACCCGCTTGCCCATCTCTAGTCTTCCCTTTGTACTTGAATACAACCTTGTCACCCAGGGGACCTCTGCACCCCATTACCCACCGTGACCTCAAGGCCTCACTCATACTTGATTCCTGGGCTCAGTGTGAATGGCTGCCTGAGATCTGGGTAGGGTAGTCAGGGCTTTCAACAAAGCCATGTTTACTCTGGGCTCAGGCCACATGGATAAGCTACCTATCTGCATGTCTACCTGTCATAATGGCTCTGCCCTCTTCGTTTGCTTTTGTCTGCCCTCTCCCGTTTTCCTGGAAGGTGCACCCAGCCCCTGATAGAGCCAGGGAGAGTGTAAACACTCTTGTCTAATCTTCCCCAATGTGACCATGTGGCACCCAGTGATGGCCCCACCCTTGGTAGATCCTGCTTCCTACATTCCTCTCAGTAGGTGAACAGGAACTTAGCATTAGCACCTGTCCCGAGGCCTATGCCTGGCCGTCACTAGGACAGAGAAGTGCCTGGCCTTTTCCAGTCCTATTTTCCAGCCTGATCCCTGTAATGAGACCCTCAGGAAGCATGTATGGTCTCCTCCCCTCCCCAGGGCCCTCTACACTCCGAGGATGCTCTTGAGCAGCAGAGGCAAAAAGCCCTGGATTTCAGCCTCATCTGAGATGCTCAACTCAACCATGGGTTCACCAGAGAAAACAAAAATGTGTTTTCAACCCTAAAACATGATGTCACTTCAAAGTTCACATTTAAGAACTGTACTGTTCCAACAACAACAACAATATCACATACAAAACAAGTCTCATAATATGTTGAGTAAGTTCAAACTTTTGTGTTGAGCTACATGCACTCTTAGCTATCCCAGGGTGTGTGCAGACCACAGGGTAGACATGGCTCATAGGACATCTGGTTCCAGTTGGCAAAGTCCAAGTAGATGGTACTTGTGATTTTATGAGCTATTGCCATGCTAACACAGGAGAGGAGGAAATGCTGTGGACTGCCAAGCTGGGCATGATCCAGTGCTAACTTGTAGCAGCACCTGTGGTTTCCTGCTGCCAGTCCAGCTGCAACGGCTCCTATAGTCCCTGTCTCCTTCTGCTCTGAGGCTGTGGGTCTGGTGAGCTGTGGAGATAGGCAAAGAACTTCAGTGTGTGGCAGCTGCGGACCTCTGAAAGCTGCCCATACCATTGAGCATCTGTCTCCCCTTCTCAAGACTCTCGGCATTTAGTCCCCACGCCACCCCAGGAAGAGAATGCCCAAGCCCAGAAACCATGAATTTTCGGTGCCTCTCTGCCTTACCTTACAGATCCTGGTAAGTTACATGCTGCAGGTCTCAGCATCCACTCTTCCAAAGAAAGGGGTCAGACTTGGGAAACACCAGTCACTCCTGACCAAGTGCCAATGCTGACTAGTAGGACATTCTGCTGAAGGGGAACTATGTTGCTCAGGACTCTACGGCTTTATCCATAGGTCAGGAGTGCTGGGATCAACTGGTGATGTCTGCTTGGCACTCAGGGTGGAGAGGACTGACCAGGTGCCACCTACCCAAGTCACAACCTACCTGCCACCAATAACCAGAGAACCCATGTGTCCATAGGACACTCTGCCACTGGATTCTGTGAGACGCCATGAAGCAAAAGTTACCAACGGGAAATTTGAGGGTTCTCCAATAGAAACCTGATCCAGGGGGACAATTCGCATCCTCTAAAAGATGGAAAACAGGAAGAGGACTTTGGGTCCCAGTCATGCCAGCGAAGGATAGGTAAATTTTAACATGAGAGATGTTCTGGGTGTTCAGAGCTTTTGAGGTGACCTCAATACCCAGAGTCATCAAAGGGCCACTGGATCCAGCCATTGTGGAATCACTGGATCATCCCCTTTCCTGCCACATAGCAGCCATTGTGTAAGGCTGCCTCATCTGGAGCAAGAATCCAAAAGGAAAGGACCAGGTCCAGCCTCCAGCATCTATGTACCAGAAGATATATGTGGGATGGGACCCCTGGTAGGTGCTGCTTCAGCCTGAGGCCTGCTTTCCACTGCCAGCTGATCTGTTTACTTAGGCCCTTGGCTCATCTCACACTTCCCACCGCCCTAGGTGACCCTTTCACCACCTGTCCTACGCTGCAAACCCATAGTTCCCTTTTAAGGTCCCTTTCTCATCTGACTCCTCTTGTATCCCAACAAGTCTCCTCTCTGTTTCTCAACTGTAGTGTTGCTCCACTCTCCTTTCCTTTCAAAACAACCCCCTGCCTCAGCCTGGGTTCTCTCCCTCCCCCTGCAGATGGTCCCAATGACAAGAAAGCCAGAGAGAGGGAAAGAGCCCTCTTGAGAACTTGAGAAGAGTTGCTTCTTAAAATTGCCCCATCTCTCCTACTTCTCGGCCCTGCCCTAAACTCATCAAAGTTGCAAACTGGCTTAGGTAACCAGGGGTGATGAAACAGGGCACGGGGGGGGGGGTGAAGCACCAATCTAGGGTTTCGTGGGTGCTAGGCAATCACTCTGCCGACTATCCCTAGCTCCCACGTCCCCCTTTTTAAAAGTTTGTCTTTTATTTACTTTCATTGGGCTATTTATTGCAGGAGTGTTATTTTACTGTAAATAAACTTGGCCAGTACCAGCTGCCCAAGTCTGCCCTTCTTGCCCCTCTGGGCATATCACCAAGGATAGGAACTTCAAGATGGACACGTTAACAGGTGTGATGGCATACTAGTATAATCCCGACGCTTAGGAGACAGAGGCAGGAGGACCATCACAAAGTTAGAGGCTAGCCTAGCCTACATGGCAAGTTCCAGGCCAGCCAACAAAACCCTATCTCAAACAAAATTAAAGTAAAACCTAAAAACAGGAGACATTTCAACTTATTACAAAAGTAATTTTAAATGTACAAGTTGATCTTAATAGTGTCCCATGGCTCAACAACAGGAACAGGGACAGTGTTCAGGTTTTCAGATACGCCCCCTTCTTGTTTTAGACAGCGCCTCATTTAACTCAGTTGGCCTCCAACTCCCTGTGTAGCCAAGGATGGCTGAAATTCTGACCCCCTGCCTTCACCTCTCAAGCTCTAGGATTACAGGTGCGTACCACCACAGATGGTTCTTTGAGAGGGTGTTCGGGGTTTTTCAGTTCAGTCCTGAAGCTCCAACCTAGGGCTTCGTGGGTGCTAGGCAATCACTCCGACTAAGCTATACCCCTAGCCCCCATCTCCCTCTTTCTAAAAGTTTGTCTTTTATTTATTTTCACTGGGCTATTTTTTTTGCAGGAGTGTTATTGTTACTGTAAATGCATTTATACATCTTCAGGCTTTAAGCTTTTAAAACGCTTATACATAAGCCCCAATGCTCTTTTAAAAAGATTTATTTATTTAATATATATTTATACACTGTAGCTGTCTTCAGACACACCAGAAGAGGGCATTGGATCCCATTACAGATGGTCATGAGCCACCATGTGGTTGCTGGGAACTGAACTCAGGTCCTCTGGAAGAGCAGTCAGTGCTCTTAACCACTGAGCCATCTCTCCAGCACCCCCCTCCCCATACTCTTTTATTCTAAATAAATTTAATCTTTATTTGGGAAGATTATTATTTGTTGTTTGCTTTGCCTTTTTATTGGGGGAAGGGCAGACAGGGACTCACTACATAACTCAAGCTGACCCAAAACTTACTATGGAGCCCAAGCTGGCCACAAACTCCTGCCTCAGACTCCCTAAAGCTAGGATCACAAACCACCAACCTAGGTTCAAATGTTCTTTGTTTGGTTGTTCATTTGTCTTGAAAAAGGGTCTAATTCAATCAAAGCTGGCCTCAAACTTGCTTTGTAATCAAGGCTGGCCTTGAACTCCTGATCCTCCACACTCCCTCTCCCAACCGCTGATCTTCCATACCACACCTGATTCATGTGGTGCCAGAGATGGAGCCCAGTGAGTGCTAGGCAAGCACTGTACTGAGCTACAGTCCCAGTCCCAAACGACTGCCTTTAACACCGCTCAGTATCCATTCCCTGTTTGAGTTTGTTTGATTCTAGAATTCCTAGGGTTTCAAATGCGAGTCACCTTGCCTGGTTTATGTAGAGCAGCACTCAGGACACAGAGGCAGGAAGATCAGAATTTCAAAGCACACTGGGTATATACCAAATTCAAGGCCAGCCAGGGATAGTGGAGATGCTGCCTCAAAAAAATGTACCAAATGGACCACCAAAATCCAGAGTACAAATGGAAGCACATGTGTCATGGCAGGGACCTGGGACCACAATGGCCCTCATTAGTGACTAGCAATGGATGGATTAGCATAGCCACTTGGGAAGATGACTTAATAAGTCAATGTGCAAAGGGGAAGCGGAAGAGGCGGGGCTCCAATTCCACAACTCCACTTACCACCCAAGCCTTGAAGTCAGACCACAGTGCCCACTGTTGTCCCCAGAATGAGTAAAGAGAACCAGGACCTTATACCCCAGTGGGGAGAAGAGTATTATTCTGTATTCTATATTGTAGTGCCAGTTTAAGGACGTAAACATGTATATCCCAGGTCAAAGGCTTCCAGGGGCGTTTTTCTGACAAGATGCTTAAAAAAAACAACTATTGCATGTCTGGATGGGCAGATAGACCTGGGTCCTGTCAGGGAGCTGTAATAGGTGCTCATCAAGTCAGAATTTTGTTTTAAGTCATTGCTTTGTCTCACCTGGAGGCTGCCTCAGATTACACAGCTAGGCTCAACCCCTAGACTGCACCAAGCTCTAGATATCATCCCATATCTGCAGGCTGCAGTCTCCATGCCTCTCCACAATTGGATATAAGTCAGGGTTCCTGAGAGCCCTCCTTGAGTTTGGATCATTTGTTTGGGTGACTCAGAGCTTGGGGGAACATTTCCATTATGTTTGTTCACTCATTTGCTGTGGGTGCCAGGGGGCTCGAGGGCAGGCTGGAGAGAAAGCTCAGCTGTTAAGAGCACTGGCTGCTCTTCTAGAGGTACTGGGTTCAATTCCGAGCGAGCACATGGTGGCTCACAACCATCAGTATGGGAAAGGGGGGATTGGATCCCCAGAAATGGTGGACTTCAGAGTCTGGAGCACTGCAGGGACCTACACCAGTTTGTAAGCTCCCCATCCCAAAACTCTGTCCATTTGCTTTTCTAAGGAGACTTTGTCACAGCTGCCTCAACAAGAATGTCAAAATGTAACAGAACAGAAATGGTAAAAGCTAAAGTTAACAGATTCTTCATGGTGTCCCTGCTGCACCCTCTGGGATAAAGAGTGTCTGTCTTCTCACTTGCAGGGAGGGAGCCAGGAACAGTGTATGAAAACCAAAATACATGCATCATAATATCTCAGCTGCTATCATTTAAAGAGCAGGAATTTCACATTTAAAACAAAACAAAACAAAAAAAACAGGCTCTGACTTCTCTCAAAAATGTGGCCAACTTGGCACTGTGGCTTCCTTCCAGCCTGGCATTGGCAGGTCAAAGCTGACTCAAGACTGCCCCCTTGTGGTAAGACAATATGGCATCATGCCCACCATAGTCACCCAGACTACTACCCACTTTGCCTCCTAGGTCCTGAGCATGCTCATCTTGCCCCAGACTGCAAATTCCATGAAGACAAGGACTAACTGCTTATCTTCTTTTGACTTTTGAAGAAAAATAAACTTTTTAAAAGTCTTCCATTCATCATGGATACATTATACATTTACTGTTATATTGTGTATTTGTGTGTTTGTTTTATGTGGGTGGGTCGGTGCCTCTACCACAGAGGTGTATGGAGGTTAAAAATTGCTTAAGAAAATCAATTCTATCTTCCCACCACGGGGGCCCTGGCTATGAGGACAGCAGAGTGCATGTCACAGGCTGGTTAGGAACTGGTGGGATCTGACCAGCAGAGAGGCACCTGGCACTTACCTTTGTCACTTTATCCACAGTGTCTTTATCACCAAGATAACAAAGTCTCCCCACTCTGTGAAGTCAGGTGACTTGGTACTACGTGCTCAGCCACAAAAACTCCCTAGATTCTGAGAATTTTTAGCCCTTTCCTCTCCTGACTAAGGTAAAGATGTTATCGGGGAAGTTTGCATTTCTTATCAGGCCCCATTTGTGGCCCTCCAGGGTCCGATTAGAGCAGGCCAGATGTATTTAATAAGCAGTTCTCCACAGCTTCAGGCCCAGAACTTCTCCCTAGCACCTTAAGCCTGGGAAGGGATCATGAAGTGGCTTTGGGTCCTCGGGCTTGTGGCCCTCTCAGAGTGCTTGGTCAAGTAAGTATAAACTGAGTGCTATCAGCTCTCTCCCTGGCCTCTTTCTCTCCTGTGTCAAACTATCTGACTCTCTCTGATCCCCTGCCCATCCCATGGTGAAGAAGGGAATGAAATCCCCCAGGCCTTCATAACCTTCAGGTGTCATTCCTCAATGATAGTTTGCCAAGAACACTAGAAGGCCCAGAAGTCTTGGGGCAAGTCTGCATGGTCACTCATGGGCTGTGTGGATGTCTCTCACCAGAATCCTTCAGTGCACAACTTGTGCAGCTTTAGGGATATAGCTTCTAATTGTCTTTTAGATCTCTCTCAACATGTCTGTCTGTCTGTCCATCCCTATATATCCCCCCACACACAACTCTCTGACAGTCTCTGTGTCCACAGACCTCTATTTCTCTCTCTTTGGGCTCACACCTCATCATTTCCCATTTTAGCTCCCTGGCATTTCCCATTTTTCTCTCATCCCTCACTTCTGGTTAAAGCAAGGTGGGCTTGAGGGCTGCTTCCACCTGCATGCAGTGGTGCGTGCCTGTAATCTCAGTTTACGTAGGTGGAGACAGGATGATAAGAAATGTAAGGTCGCCAGGCAGTGGTGGCGAACGCCTTTAATCCCAGCACTCGGGAGGCAGAGGCAGGCAGATTTCTGAGTTCGAGGCCAGCCTAGTCTACAGAGTGAGTTCCAGGACAGCAAGGGCTACACAGAGAAACCCTGTCTCGAAAAACCAAAAAAAAGAAAAGAAAAGAAATGTAAGATCATCCTCAGTTATATATCAAGTTTGATGCCAGCCTAAAATGCATAAGACCCAGTCTCAAAAAGAAAAGTCAAAGTCAAAAAGTCAAAAGTCAAAGGGGGAGGGAGGAAATGGAGGGGGGTTATTTGGTAGGTCTAGCTATGATGGTAACCGTCATGGTAAACAAAGCTGAATCACAAGGAAAGGGGGGTTGGGGTAGAATGTCTCCTCTTCTATCCTTCCTCCAGGGCTACTTTGAGAATGACAATACACTGGTACACTGGGAGGAGTATTAGAACAGATGACAGGTGTTTCCCATGCACCCCACCCCCAGCCCCCACAGCCATGTGAAGCGGATTATCCCATCTTCTTTCTAGAAAGGGAAGCTGAAAAGCTCATAACGGTCCCATGACTTGCTCGAGAGCGAATACCAGAGCTTGGACTGGAAACCAGGCACCCTGCCATTGTCTTCTCACGGTGTTCTGTGGTTCTTTCCAGTAATTGTCTTCTTTGGAAAACCCACCATGCAGTTGCAATGCAAGGTGTGGTCCCCAGGGTTGCCTCTTTGGCACCCCACCACGCCATTGTCTCTCACTTTATTTCCTTCCGGATGCTCATTTAAAGAATCCCTCTGATGAAGATTAAGTCCATGCGAGAAAACCTGCGAGAAAGCCATGTGTTGAAGGAATACCTGGAGAAGTATCCTCACAGCCGTGCCCACGTGATTCTTGAGCAGCGCCGGAACCCAGCAGTAACCTATGAGCCTATGAGGAACTACTTAGATGTAAGTGTGGCGGGAACTGGGGCTCCCGAGCGCCCCCTAGCGCTTTTAGCACTGTGGCCCCTCTGAGGAAACTGAATTAGGGCTGGTGTTCCTAAAGTCAGAAAGGGTAGGGAGCGGGGACTCAAATGGCTCAGCCGTTAAGAGCACCTGCTGCTCAAGTGTGAGGACCTCAGTTCAAATCCCTAACATTTACGTAAAATACAAGCTGGATGTAGCCATACACACCTCTGACCACAGCTGTGGAAGCAAAAACAAGAGAGTAGCTGGGTTTGTAGCCTGCCAGCCTGGCTCCATGCTCAGTGAGAGAGCCTGTCTCAAAAGAAGGTGGAGAGTCACAGATCAGGACGCCCAGTGTCCTCCTCTGGCCTCTATTTGCTCCTGTACATACACAACACACATACACCACACACATACATGAAGGAAAAAAGTTTAATGGGTCAGGAACAGGGACCTGTGTCCCCCATTGTTCCTCATCCACTACCCCATCTGGAGCTGTGCTGGATGGTTGAAGCTAGCAATGGCCAGTTACTACCACACAGACATCCTGTTCTGTGCTGATGGAAGTTGCTGAGTATCTGGACCTTTGTTCTTTTTCACCAAGGTGAATCCCTGGGCCCCAAGCAAGGATGAGTTATATCCAACCCAAGGCCAGCAAATCCAATTGCTAGTCAAGTTAGGTATCTCAGGTAGAGGAGTCTCCACCCAGCAGACTCAGATTTCAACCAATGAACAACTAGTGAGCTCTGAGCTGGGCTGGACGCTGGGCCAACCAGCAAGATGCTGTCATGTCTGATAAGCAAAACCTAGTTCCTTTCTTACTTTGAGTTTTTTCTAGACAGTTCTCACTGTGCAACTCCAGCTGGCCTGGAATTTGCTATGTGGACCAGGCTGTCCTTCAACTCACAGAGATCCACCTGCCTATACCTCCTGAGTGCTTGTATCAAAGGTGTGCGCACCGCTCCTGACTAAACCTAGTTTCTTACAACTAAGCCAGAGAACAAATGTCTGCTGGGCATGGTAGTGCAGGCCTATAATCCAAACAACCAGAAGACTGAGACAGGAATATCATGAGTTTGAGGCTAGCCTGAGCTACATAGTGAGACCTATCAAAAAGAATGAGGGAGGAAAGGAGAGAGGAAAAGGCAGTGGGTGGAGGAGAGATAAACAAATGCCCAATGAAAGGACTGGCTGAGTGATCTTGATAGTAACTAATTTGGCTTTGTAGAAAGCTAAGAGCACAGGGCCTGAAGTGACCCAGAAGGGCTGCCTGGAAGAGGCACTCAGGCTGGACCCTCACAGGTGGGAAGAATTTAAAACCTTTGGGAGAAGATGGGATGTTCCTAAAAGGTTTGAGCAGAGGCTTAGCAGTATGGACAGCACTCTGGAGGCAGGCACCCCAGAAGCCAGGGGACAGAAAAGGCAGCCAGGCTGGCACTAGCCACAGCCCTCTTTCCTGCAGCTGGTCTACATTGGCATCATCAGCATTGGCACGCCCCCTCAGGAGTTCAAGGTTGTCTTGGATACAGGTTCTTCAGTCCTGTGGGTACCATCCATCTATTGCTCCAGCCCAGCCTGTGGTGAGCATTCTGACCTGCCCCACCCTGCCCCACCTTTCATCACTTCTCATATCCCAGCACACCTAAGGTTCACCTCCTGCCTGTGTCCTGCAGCTCACCACAAAGTCTTCAACCCGCTTCGGTCTTCCACTTTCCTGGTCTCAGGCCGACCTGTGAATGTTGCCTACGGCTCAGGAGAGATGTCCGGATTTCTTGCCTATGACACTGTCAAGGTAAGCCGGGAAGCAGAGGCTGTCATGGGGCTGGCTCTGGGTGAGACACTGCTGAAGGCTCAGAAGGCCACATACCTTGTGGATCCTTCCAGCTACAGATGCCCAAGGCTCAGATTTATAGTTCCTTCCCTGAAGGATCCTGCCAGTGGCAAAGAGAGAAAGGTGTGTAAAAGCAAACGACTCATATACTCCACATTGTTCCAGACAATAGGCTTTGCACATTCTTCAAAATAACTCCATTGGTTTTCTCAATAAGCCCAAGGCAAATATTGCTAGAGCTTCATTCCACAGGCAAGTAAACAGAGAGAGCCAGTGCCTTGTCCAAGGTCATACAGCTGGTAAGCCAAAGAAAAGGGAGGGGGGGTTTACTTAGAATAGGCAGGCAAGTGAGAAGTACTCTCAGGGGACAGCCTGTGGTTTAGGCCTCTGGCAACAGCCAAGGGGCCTTGAGCTCCTACAAAGGAAAAGCAGAGCACAGATTCAGGAGAGCCATGCTCCATCAAAAAACTGTTACCTGGGAGGCTTTTGAGAATTAACAAAACCCCTGAGAATGCACAGGCAGGAACACACACACACACACACACACACACACACTTCCCAGTCTGAATATTTCTAAGAACCCTGGTAGCTTAATCAAGCAGAGTGGCATAGGCCTTTAATCCCAGCATTCCAGAAGGCAGAGGCAGGCAGAGCTCTGTGAATTTAAAACCAGCCTGGTCCATATAGCAAGTTCCAGGACAACTCAAGACACTTAGTGATCCCAGTCTTAAAAACAAAACTCAACTAAACACCTGAATCTAAACAACCTAAACACCTGGGCTCCCACCTCCCAAGGGTGCAGAAAAGACAACAATGGATAACTCCCTGAAAGAGATCCTTGCCCTCCACTAATCTTCAAGAGGGATCACTTTGGTTACTCTCAGCATCAGTATAAAGTCAAATGATGTCAGGAGTATGGACCACAGGGGAGCTGCCCATCCACTTCTGCCTGGGATTCACATCGAAGCAGCCTATGGCAGGGCCAGGACTCAGTTGTACTTTGTGGGTCAGACCATCTCCCTATCCACCCTCCCACCCTAAGCCCAGCCATTCCACAACCCTGGTTTCAGAGCCTTATCAGAGCCCCTCTTCCCTCACAGATTGGGGACCTCACGGTTGTAGCCCAGGCATTTGGCCTGAGCCTGGAAGAACCTGGCAGTTTCATGGAATATGCTGTCTTTGATGGAATCCTGGGACTGGGATACCCAGACCTTGGCCTTCAGGGAAGCATGCCTGTCTTTGACAACCTGTGGATACAAGGCCTCATCCCCCAGAATCTCTTTGCCTTCTACTTGAGCAGGTGAGCCTGTGCCAGATCAACCCTTTTTCTAGGCTGTCAGTTGTATTAAAAATTGTTGGCCCTCAGATCCTGAAGGTTCCTTAGACATAGTCTAGTCTAGGTGTCTGTCTGCTATGGCCTGGACACAAATCTGGCCCCATCATCTGCTTCTGTAAATAAAGCTTCATTGGAGCATTTGTTTCCATCTTGCCTGCAGCTACTTTTGCACAACAGCAGTGGCATTGAGCCAATCAGTAAGTAGAAATGTTTCCCAATGTGCACAGCCTCCAGTGCTGACAGCCAGACCCTTCTAAGGAGAACTCGCTGACCTCTTTAGTCCCATCTCTTCAGTCAGAGATAAGGAAACCAAGGTTCTGAGAAGGGCCTTGTCCAAGATGGCCCAGTCTGGTGCTGAGAGAAGCAGGACTCAAGCTCAGCCCTCAGGATCCTTCCCCATGATGGTTGTCAGTCCATCAGCTCTTCAGCTACACTGAGTTGCTAAGGGATTGAGGATCTGGAGGACAAGGGAGAAGGCAAAGCACAGGAGACAGGGTCCTGTTGATACTTGTCTCTTTCCCACCAAAAGTGGGAGTTGATCCCACATGTGAGAGTGGGATGTGTCTTTGTGTCTGTGTGTGTCTGTGGCTCTGTGTGGGTCTGTATCTGTCTGTGTCTATGTCTGGGTCTGGGTCTGTGGTTGTGTGTGTCTGTGGCTGTGTGTGTCTGTGTGTATCTGTGTCTATGTCTGTGTCTGTCTGGGTCTGGGTCTGGGTCTGTCTGTATCTGTGTCTGTGTCTGTGTCTGTGTGTATCTGTGTCTATGTCTGTGTCTGTCTGGGCCTGGGTCTGGGTCTGTGTGTGTCTGTGTGTGTCTGTGTGTGTCTGTGTGTGTCTGTGTCTGTGTCTGTGTCTGTGTCTGTGTCTGTGTCTGTGTGTGTCTATGTCTGTGTCTGTCTGGGCCTGGGTCTGGGTCTGTGTGTGTCTGTGTGTGTCTGTGTGTGTCTGTGTGTGTCTGTGTGTGTCTGTGTCTGTGTCTGTGTCTGTGTCTGTGTGTGTCTATGTCTGTGTCTGTCTGGGCCTGGGTCTGGGTCTGTGTGTGTCTGTGTGTGTCTGTGTGTGTCTGTGTCTGTGTCTGTGTCTATGTCTGTGTCTGTCTGGGTCTGGGTCTGTGTCTGTCTGGGTCTGGGTCTGTGTGTGTCTGTGTGTGTCTGTGTCTATGTCTGTGTGTGTCTGTGTCTATGTCTGTGTCGGTCTGGGTCTGTCTGTGTCTGTGTCTCTCTGTGTGTATCTATGGTTCTAGGCTCTTCAGGAACCTGAGTCCTAGGAGTCCCAGCTCTCTAACATGACCAAGCAGTTCTAGCATTAAGCAAGTGGTTCAGTCTTTCTCTAGCCCTTGGGAACACTTGAGTCTGCTCCACAATGATTCCTTCAACTACTTCTCATTAAACACCTGCTAAAGCACCAAGTGCCACTCTGTATAACAGTTTGTGTGAGGATACACAAAATGGGGGGGGGGAGGGCATACAGAAGATAAGAAGGTAGTAAACAAAGGAAAAGAGACCTCAACTAACAGTGTCTGTGACAGCAATATAACAGGTGGAGAGAACCAATAGGCCTGAGGTGGGGTCAGGGCTTCCTGCCATGAAGCTAGCCCAGTGTGAGCTGGAAAGCACACCCTTAGCTACCCTAGACCTCAATATTCTGGAAAATGACAATCTATACAGGTGGAAGTCACCCCCTTCTGGACACAACCATAATGTTGCTCTAGTTTCCAGAGGGGTCCAAGTGCTCCACAGAATGGTGGGGTGTCCAAGAGTTCAGCTCCATAGCCAATTTGGATCTCAGCTTTGCCACTCATGAGCTGTGTAACTGATCGGGAGCAGGTACACGGCCCTTCTTGCCTTAACTACCCTGTCCACGAATAATGGAGCTCCTAAGGAGGGCTGCTGGGCAGGGCTCCGTGGGCATGGCTGGGTATACCAGAAACACTAAGCAGTGATGGCAGGATCAGGTGTGCTGATCTGTCTCCACTGGCTTTAAGCCCTTCCTCTTCTTCCCTCCAGCAAGGATGAAAAGGGCAGCATGCTGATGCTAGGTGGAGTGGACCCCTCCTACTACCATGGAGAGATTCACTGGGTACCAGTGTCCAAGCCCAGCTACTGGCAGTTAGCTGTGGATAGGTAAGCACATGCCTGATTCCTGCACCTGGATTCTACCTCCAACATGTACACACACACACACACACACATGCATGGAGTAACACAGACCTATGTCCACATATGACAGCATCTACACATACAATCACACACAAGGTCACTGACATGCACTAACACAACACAGAAACACACCTGCACATGACATGTACAGTCATGGAGACATACATACAGTACCACACACTGAAGCACACAGACATCCATTCTCTGACACCATAGACTCACCCCCGGAAGCCACACCTGTAACGCCTCAAGTTCGAATCAGCAGAATCACCACCAGAGAAGGTCAAGCCTGAGTCTTGAATGCTAACTGAAAGGCAGAGCACCTACAGACCTGGATGGGCAGGAGTCTCTGGAAAAGGCCCATGTAGAGTGGGATGGGTGGGAAGTGTAGACTGAAAACCCTAAAGTGAGATTCGGGCCAGGGGTTGGTGTTCTACCAGACTGAACATAAGCACCATGAGTGAGCACCATCCTGGTGTGCCCAGGGCTTGGGGCTTCCTGTCCAAAGCAGGTTAAGTCTTGGGCCCACAGTAAGATTGTCACACCAGAGAACAGACAGAAGCAGACACAAGCCTCCATCTGCTGACCTGAAAGCCACAACATGCCTCAGCCAGGCATCAGGCTGTGGGTGGGAACAGAGAACCCAGGACCTGGGAGCCTAGGCCACCTGAGCACAACAATAGCCACAAATATATGTCTCAGCCAGGCAGCAGGCTAAGAGGCAGGAATAGAGAACTAGGTACCTAGGAACCTGAAACACCTGAACACATGAGGCTAAAAACTGAGCAGACTCTGTATAGAATGGAATCGTAAGCACCCTTCAAGGACACCAGCAGCCTGGCCATCTGCGTGGGCTTCCTGGGGTGCTGCCTGGGCAGGAGCATCCATATAGAGGCAATCTGCTGGAGAGATGGCCTCGTCTGCAGCAAATGGTTGCTCTTCTCCCTGCTGTGGAGTGTCTGATGCCCAAAGATACCTATCTTCATTCCGAAGCTATGGAGTTGGTCAGGCACAAGTGTCCCTTGTTGTTCCTTGTTCATTTCATTCCTCAATTCATACATACATACATACATACATGCATACATACATACATACATACACACACACACACACATTTGCTGAGCATCACTGTATGAGGTGCCTGAGAATGGCACTTAGTGACCGTCTAGTAGTGCATATGTGGATACACAACCAGGAAGTCCTACCATGAGTCGCCACCTCACTGCTTGCTGGAAATGAGTAAAGGAACCAAGAGGGGGACTGAATTGAATCTACAGCTGGAAAACGTAACAATTAGTCTGGAAAGTGGGAGATGATGAGAACCAGCCAGGCAAAGGGTAATGTGCAAAAGGCCCTGAGGCTAGAAACAGCTCAGTGCATTCAGTTACCGAAAGGGTGGTGCTGGGGATGTAGCACAATTGGTAGGCTGCTTGCCTAGCATGTGGGGAACCCTGGGTCTGATCCCCAGCATCAGATAAACCAGGTGTGACAGGGCACATCTCTAATCCCAGCACTTGAGAAGCAAAGGCAGGAGGATCAGAAGTATGCGGTCATCCTTGACTAGAAATGAGTTTGAGGCCAGCCTGGGCTATGAAAGACCTTGTCTCAAAGAAAGGAAAAAACAAACAGAAAGGAAAGCTAAATATGGTGGTATCCCCCCGTAGTCCCAGCTACTGGGGAGGCTGAATCAGAGCGGTCGTAGGAGCTCAGACACTGGAGATCAGCTCAGACAACAAAGTAAGAACCTTTAGTCTAAACAAATAAATCAGAAAGGGTAAAGCGACCATGCAGGAGCATGGGTATAGAGAGCTGACTGGCTATTCTGAAGTCAGGGAAGGGGAGTAGGTTATACTATATGGTAATCCTGGTGTCCACTTTGGCCCCTACCTCTCAGCATCTCCATGAATGGGGAGGTCATTGCCTGTGATGGTGGCTGCCAAGGTATTATGGACACAGGGACCTCCTTGTTGACTGGCCCCCGGAGCTCAATCCTTAACATCCAGAACCTCATTGGTGCCAAGGCTTCTGGTGATGGCGAGGTAAGTGGTCATATGGGAGGGCCACTCTGGGTTTCCCACACAGTACTAACCTCCGGCCAACACTTCTTTGACAGTACCTCCTCAAGTGTGAAACCATCAACTCCCTACCTGATATTGTCTTCACCATCGGCAGTGTTACCTACCCAGTGCCAGCCAGTGCCTACATCCGAAAGGTGAGGAGTCCTCCAGTAGAGATGTTCTTTACCAGGCTTGGGCTTCTGTGGAAGAGGAAGGCGCACCCTGGTGGTGAGGATGTGCAATTACAGGTGCTGCTGATCCCACCAACAGGGCAAGCAGGCCCACACAATCATCTTAGAAGTCCAGTATGGCGTTCCCTCCTCCTCCCAAAAATACTAAGGGATTGCAGGACATTGTAGTACTACTCTGTTTCCCAGGTTGCAGAGGAGAGATAGGGTAGCTTGGATTGCAGGGTGATCTAGATAGCCTCATGTAAATAGGATCTGGTGGCCCATGCAGAGACAGCTAGATGGATCTGCAGATAAGGGACATGGAGGAGAGGGTGCCAGCAGGCAAATGGATGGAACTAGAAAACATCATCCTGAGTGAGGTAACCCAGACCTAAAAGGACACGCATGGTATGTACTCACTGATAAACCGATATTAGCCATAATGTACAGGGTACCCATACCACAATCCACAGACCCAAAGAAGCTGAACACCAAGGACGACTCAGGGTGGATTCTTGAATCTCACTGAGAAGGGGAAATAAAATAGTCATCAGAGGTAGATGGAGGGAGGGAATTGGGTGGGAGAGGGAGTGGGGAGGGGCATGGGTGGACATGGGGAAAGCTGGGGAGGGAGGACAGAAGAGAGTGAACAGAAATCATGGCTGCGGGGGAGGGGCTCTCTAGGATGTGCTAGAGACCTGGGATAGGGCAGGAGTCTATGAGGGTGACTCTAGGGGAGACTCCTAGCAGCCGGGGCAACATGTAGTTCTTGTCTCAGCCAGGCAAGCCACTTCTGCAGCAGCCAGAAAATGCCATACAGCTCCATGAAAGGAGGGCACGAAGCTAAGTGGCAGGATTGGGGATGTAGCTCAGTTGGTAGAATGCTTGCCTAGAGTATAGGAAGCCCTGAGGTCAGCCCCCAGCACTGCATAAACTGGGTATGGTATGCATACCTGTATTCCCCACACTTGGGAGGCTGAGGTTAAAAAGATCAGAAATTCAAGGTCACCCTCAGCTACATAGGAAATGTGAAGACGACTGGGCAATATGACACCCCAGCTCAAAAGGAAGAAAGGAAGAAGCTGAACAGCCGGCTGCTGAGCTCATCTATCGCCCGTCTTTTCCAGGATCATTCACACAACTGCCGAAGCAACTTCGAGGAAGACACAGATGACGCATCAGACGCTGAGATGTGGGTGCTGGGGGATGTTTTCCTGAGGCTGTACTTCACCGTGTTCGATCGGGCAAATAACAGGATTGGTCTGGCTCCTGCTGCATGAGTGCTGGGCCTCCTTCAGGAAATGGCCAGGCATGCCCCTCAACACAGACTTGAGTGCACACAGGGCATTTCATCCAGGGAACTGATCCCAGGCTGTGAGGAGCTTGCAAAGCCTTGTTCTGGGTAGGGAATAAAGATTGCATTCACAAAGCCACTGGTATTAACGTCTGTGCCTCCCCCTGAGTTAACAAGATATATTGGGATTAGTTTTGGTTTGGTTTAGTTCTGGAGACAAGGTCCCTCACTCTGTAGCTTAAGCTAGCCTAGAACTCACTATTGTAGGCTAGGTAGATCTCACACTTTCAGCACACCTCCTGCCTCAGTCTCCAGAATGTTGGGAAACATGACTCCGCCATGAAGTCTCCATGGTAAGAGAAGCCAAATCCAGCCAGCATGAAAAAAGACAAAGACTTATGATCAGGAAAGGCACAGATGAATATATATATATATACATATATTCTCCTAGTGTAGCAAGAAGACTCTTGGTTGGTCCAATCCTGGACCAAATATCTTGGGCAGAGGAGAAAGAGATTTACGATTGGCTCTGCTTGGTCAGGTGGTCTCATCTGTGACCTGGAGGTAGATAGGCAGTTTTCTTTAGAACCCAATTTCCCACTTCCAGTGTCCCTCACGTGACAGTGAGTGGCCATCACAGGAGAAAAGAGTTGTTATCCTCTATTCTTTTTTTTTTTTTTTTTTTTTTTTGGTTTTTTGAGACAGGGTTTCTCTATGTAGCCCTGGCTATCCTGGAACTCACTCTGTAGACCAGGCTGGCCTCAAACTCAGAAATCCACCTGCCTCTGCCTCCCAAGTGCTGGGATTAAAGGCATGCGCCACCACTGCCCAGCTGTTATCCTCTATTCTTATGTGAAGATGGTGAATGAATCATATACGATCTTCAGAACACAGCCTGACACACACAGCCAGATGGACAGTGATGCTCAGTGTACAGCAGGGGTTCCAGAGAAGACAGTTTTCCTGGGGATTTATATTCTACTTTTCTTAGTCATCATGACACCCCACACCAACTACCCCCGACTCCTGCTCCCCCCCCCCCAAGTAGCCAGTTCTAGAATAATGGGGGAAGTTAAACATCTTTGCTTGGCTTTGGGTGTTGTTTTGAGGGTGTTTGTTGTGGAGGGTTGGTGTTGTTTTTGAGGGTCTCTCTACAGAACCCTAGCTCTCCTGGAACTCACTATGTAGACCAGGCTGGCTTAGTACTCATAGAGATCCACCTGCTTCTGCCTCCCAACCTAGGCATTAAAGGTATATACCATTACACACAGTGTTGTTTTTTGTTTTTTCAGATATGATATCAGGCAGCCCAGGATGGCCTTGAACTCCTGATCATCCAACCTCAGCATCCTCAGTTCTTCAATTACAGGTATGAGCCACCATGCCCTAATTAACATTACTTTACAAAAGATAAAGATCTTTAATAGAAAGGAGATCTTACCTTTGCTGAGTTCTTTCCGAATTGAATTGCTCTTCATAGAAACAGCCACGGGTGTGGATCAGCTGAGTGCTGACACCTGCTGGCTACTGTGAGTGCTACACACAAACACTTGTGCAGGTACCACTCTGGCTTGTCTTACCCACCCACTTCTACTTGAGTAGTTACTTAGCAACACAAAGCTACTGCCCTATAACCTCCTTGCCATTAGACCTATTAATCCCACTGTGACAAAATTTATTTACTTATTTATTAGCTATAAATTATTTGTTGACTGTAATGATTTTCCCAGGGAATCTACATATAACTCCCCACCCCCACCCAGATTCTACTGCTGGAAAGGTGGTAAGTGTAAGTTACATAAAAAACAATAGGAGCAGCCGGGCAGTGGTGGCGCACGCCTTTAATCCCAGCACTCGGGAGGCAGAGGCAGGCGGATTTCTGAGTTCGAGGCCAGCCTGGGCTACAGAGTGAGTTCCAGGACAGCCTGGACTACAGAGTGAGTTCCAGGACAGCCAGGGCTACACAGAGAAACCCTGTCTCGAAAAACCAAAAAAAAAAAAAAAAAAAAAAAAAACCAAAAACACAAAAAACAATAGGGAGCAAGCTCTGGCCCTCCCTCACCTGCCCCTGTCCCCACCTTCACTGGCTTCTGACATTCCTACTTCATGTACTTGTCTTCTGAGCACCTGTGCCCCACCCTGAGCTGTGAACTTGTGAGGAGAGAGGTTTAGCAGTCTAGTGTTTAAATTAGGGGTGGGGATGTAACACATGCTCTGAACACATCTTGAGATGAATATTACTTGAAATCAGTGTTGAAAACAACGCACAGTGACAAGAGATAACAGACAACTCCAAAAACATTTCTAGGATGGATGTTATGTGACATTAATGTCAAGAGTGTACACTGTCAGGATCACCCTAGGCATGGCTCTGCCTGAGCAAGGGTAGGCACTGTTGACTTAGTGTGGCAGGGTCACTGGAACGAACACAACCAAGAGCGGGGGCCAAAGAGAAACACATGTTCTCACAATTCTGGAGACTGAAAGTCCAAAGCCAGGGGGTGTTTCACTTATTTCTTCTGGTCCCTCTCTCCTTGACTTACAGATGGACCATCTTATTCTAAGGTCTTCTCTGTACACCCCACCAGTTTTACCCCTGCGGTCACACATATACTAGGCCATCAGCAGAGAGCTCTTTCTGGCATGTCCCAGGCATCGTGATCCACTCAGATGGTAGAGTCCTCCTTCTTCAAGGTGTCTGTTGTAGGCTGTTGGGGAACAGGGTTGGGGGTGTCCAGGAGAGCCGCAGAGAGTCTCTGAGGCCTCAAGGAGGTGGTGAGGGTCGCTGAGAGGTCAGCATCAGTCACTGAAGGTGCTTCTGCCTCAGTCAAAGGGGTGGCAGACAGAGGCCACTGGAATGCTGTCCGAGCCCCAAAGGTTGAAGAAGAGCTTTCTGGAGTGACAGGTGATGAAGAAGTCCCTGGAATGGCTGGAGGTAGAGCGGACGGTCCAGGAGAGACAGGTGACCCTGCTGAGGGCTCAGCAGGCTGGGAGGCTCCAGACTTCCCAAGGGATGTGCCCTCTGGCTCCAACAGGAGTGAGGATGAGGTCTGGGTTACTGGAGGGCCTGGGGATGCTGACTGTACATTAGACAGGTTTGTTCTTAAAAGCCGCTGCAGGAGCTGGAACATGGGCCTTGCAGGTGATGCTGACGGAGGCCCTGGGCAGGAGCTACAGTTGACAGGGACTTCAGTGTCTCCACGGGGATTCCGTGCAGCTTTGGCAAGATCTCCATGAGGGGAGGGTTGCTGTTTTTCTTCTGGAGGAAACATGGAATCTGGACAGAGGTGGGAAAACAGAGTCACAAGGGTTCCCCCTAGTTGAAATGAGTCATTCTGGGGATTGACACATACTCTATCCTCAGAGGGGACTCAGCACACATGGTGAGGACCACTGTGAGCTGCCTCCGACCTCCATGGATAGAAGGCTTAAAAGAGACCATGAATGTAAGAAGGCAGTTCACCAAAGTGGCCCTCCCAGGAACTTGCTGTGTGACTTTTAGAAAGCACATGGCTCAGCACGTCTCCTCTTTGGGTCTTAGTTTCCCCACATAGAGGAGTGCCAGGGAGCAAAGTGACAGAAAGAGTCAGTGCTGGGCCTCTGTTTTCCCACTTATGAAATGGGCATCCCAACAGACTGAGGGCTAGAAACAGGACTGCCAGGATGACTTAGCCTAAACCCGCAGGCCCGTGGGCATCAATGACAGGTCACCATGGGTCCACCAATAACCACAGATGTATATCACTCCATTGTGGAGTGTTGGTAGTGGGAGACGTGGGTGTGTGGAGTCAGAAAACAGGAAAGCTGTATGTTCTGTTCAATTTCGCTAACCAACCTAACACTATCCAAAAATATACAATCTATTAAGAAAAAAGCAAATCAGTATTCCATATGATTTAGGCTAGCCTCAAACTCACTAGACAGCCAAAGATGACTTGATTTTGTTAATATATATATATATATATATATATATATATTTTTTTTTTTTTTTTTTTTTTTTGAGACACGATCTCTTTATGTAACCTTGGCTGTCCTAGAACTCGAGAGGAAAATTTTTGGCTCAGACCCCAAGTTCTCAGCACAAAGAAAATTTATTTGCCCAAGAACAGTGAGCAGGCAATAAGAGACGAAGACAGGGGACAGAGAATAAGGAGAGTGGGGAGGGGACAGGGAGAGGGGAAGAGGCATTTGTCCTGGGGGACAAAGGACTGACTCTGGATAGAGAGGAGACAGACTCAGCGTATAGGAAAATGGCAGTTCATAAGGGAACTGGGAAGGCCCATGGTAGGATAGGGCGTTTAATTTTAACTGGGCGTGTTAGTTAGGTGGGCCGAAGGGGGCTTTGATTACTGAGCTTTACGACTTTGATAGCTGGATCTTGGTAGTCAGCCTCAGGAGGAGGAATTGGCCAAATAAGGGAATAGACTTTAGGGCTAGCCTTAGCAATGCAATCTAATGATTTTCAGCAAGACAGAGGGAAGGTCTGCCAGAGCCATGCTTGCCACATTGAAGTTGGCCAGAGTCCCTTCAGAACTTAGTATGTTGACCAGGCTGGTCTTGAACTCACAGAGCTCTACTTGCCTGCTGGTATTAAGGTTTGTGTCACCTATCCCAGAAGACTTGAACTTTTAGATCCTCCTGCTCTAGGACTATAGGCAAGTACCACTACACCTAATTTTTGTGGTGCTGGGGACTGATCCAGGGCTTCGTGCACACAAGACAAGTGCAGTGAACTAGGTGCAATCCCCCAGCACCAAATGTCCCAGCCTACCACCTCTCACATTGTAAGGGTGTGCTTCACAGGGGTAAAGGAAGCTAAGCACAAAGAGAAGATCTGGTGGAAAGCAAAGGAGAAATGAACATTAAGAAAGGTTCACCGGAGGGGTGGTAGATGCTGCTGTGCCACTGGAATGCTTTGAAAGTCCTCCAGAGGACAGCTGCACATAGCTAAAAATCATTAGGTCATGTGCTGTAAGTATATGGACTGAGTGGTATATGAATTGTCTGAAGAAAAATATTTTTATCATATTGTATATGTGTGTATATGTGTGTCCGTGTGTGTGCCAGCCACAGCATACTTGTGGAAATCAGAATACAAATTTCAAGATGCCAGAATGGAGGGCATCTACCTCCCTCAGGTGAACCTTTCCTAGCCTCCCTTCCCCCTGTGAAGCACACCCTTATGTACGTTCTGGAGTGTATATCATCAAGCTTTGAAGCAGGTGTCCTATCTCACCCCTCCCTTCTGGGTTTTGTTGTTGTAAAGAGTGCATCATCACTGCCACTGCCACTGCAAGGCTTTTTTGTATTATTTTTAAGTCATCAGATGGAAGCAATTCCCATTCTGTTTGTTTGTTTAATGTATAAGTTTAATGTAAAGTGCTCTATCTGCACATACACCTGCATGCCAGAAGAGAGCATCAGATCCTATTTAGATGGTTATGAGCCACTGTGTGGTTGCTAGGAATTGAACTCAGGACCTCTGAAAGAATGGTCAGTGCTCTTAACCACTGAGCCATCTCTCCAGCCTGGTGGTATTCCTTTTACAGAGAGCTATGAGTGAGGGGAACAGGGTGTGGTGAACAGCTGAGGCAGTGTTTCTGGAAAAGAGGTTGGCTCAGCATGTCTTCACTTTGGGTCTTAATCTCCCCACATGGAGGAGTGCCAGAGAGCAAAGGGTAAGGAAAGAGAGGGTCAGGTACCACTAATTAGAAACTCCCTTCCCTTAGGCTCTACGGCCCCATCTAGAAAACAGAGATAACACCCTTGAGCCCAAGCATTCCGGCTGAGGTGCTCAATGAGAGTTACAGGCAAATGCTTAGTGGCAGCCTGGTGTGCTGGCGACAGAGTTTCTGGAAACCTGAGGGCATAATATCTATCCATTGTAGAGGAGCCTGTGGTGAGTAAAAGGAAGCATGGTCCTCTAAGTCCCCATTGGTCCCCAGCGCTGTTCCCAGCCCTATACTTTTCCAGAGCAGACCAGATCTTGGCGTGCCCTTGGAAGGCCAGAGATGTAAAACAGATACTTCTCAGGAAGCAATACTGGCCATAAGACAGTGGGGAAGTCCAGCATCTTTCTGAATGCTGAAAGCAAATAAAGAAAACACATCTGTGCATTGAGTAAACTTGAAAAATTAGAATTGTAAACAGCTTTGGAGCCCTCCTGACACAGCCCACAAGATTAGAAAAAATAAAAGCTGCCCCAGGATTTTCCACAGGAGGTACATTACAGGTGTATGGAAGGAGGGGAAAGAGACAGAGAAGGGGAAGAAAGGTGGCCCAAGGAGGTAGGAATACAAGGAAAGAAAGAAGGGAGGCATGGAGGGAGCTGAGGTAGGAAAATCAGCCCAAGAGAAGAGGGTAATTCCCCCTTAACCAACATTTTGTTTTCTGCCACTTCAGTTACCACGATCAATTGCTGTTTTCAGAAATAAACAACTCATAAGTTAAATTGTGTGCCATTATGAGTCACATGATGGTATATACCATCCTGCCCAGGCTGTAACTCACGCTTTGTCTAGTGCATTAGTATGTCTGTGCTACCAGTCGGTTAGTCACCTAGGAACCCCTCTGCTGTTGGTTTGACAGTGCTGTCATACAGGATTCAGTTCCATCCACAGTTTCAGACACATTTGAGGCATCACAGATAATGGAGGGCTTTCCTGGATGACCAGCTGTGGTCCACACCGAGACTTCAGAACTATACAACAGACCACTGGGTCCTGTTTGTAACTGTGCAATAAAGAACCACGTGGACTAGCCAAGTCTGGTGGCACATGACTGTAGGCTCAGCACTCATAAGGCTGAAGCAGGATGATTGCTTAAATCAAGAGTTTAAGGGCGCTGGGCAGTGGTGGGGCACGCCTTTAATCCCAGCACTTGGGAGGCAGAGGCAGGTGGATTTCTGAGTTCGAGGCCAGCCTGGTCTACAGAGGGAGTTCCAGGACAGCCAGAGCTACACAGAGAAACTCTGTCTCGAAAAACCAAAAAAAAAAAAAAAAAAAAAAAAAAAAAGAGTTTAAGGGCAGCCTCAGCAACAAAAACCTCCTATCTCATAAGGTGTGGGGAATGGACAAGGTTGGAGATGGCTCAGGGCGCAGCACTAGCCTAGGCTTTGATTTGTGAGTCTGAACTTGATCCATAGCACCACACACAGGCAAAAAAGGAAAAGGGTGGATAGTCGGGTCAGGCAACACAACAGATTGTGTTATTCCCTAATAAACAGCTCAGAACTAGCAGACCACCACACCTGTGTGACCTTTGGCAACTCCATCTAAGCCTGGGCTCCCTGGCAGCCCGTCTAAGGCCTATGTTTCTGACAAGTTTTGCAGTGGAAGATGACAAGGAAAGCTCAGGCTCAGCTTGCTTACCTGGGCAGGAGGGGTCGGTACAGACTGGCTGGCAGGGGACCGTCTCACAGCTCACCTCACCCAGCTGAAGAAGCAGAAAGACACCCATGAGGAAACCCAGAGTATCCCAAGGACCAGTAGCAGAGCTCTCCAGGGCCTCTTGTGCCAGCAGTGGGACACACAGAAAAGTGTTGTGGGGTGGAGACCCAAATACCTGGGCCTGGGCTGGTGACAGACAATGCCAGCCAGCAAGACACCTTCATCTGAACTTCCAAAGAGGGATGGGTGGCCAGGCAAAAGTACTTTAACTGTTCATGAAGCGTGAACAGCAGAAAGATAGGCAGATTAGCTCGGGGTCCCATGTGTGACCTGCAGGCCTGGCAGGCAGCCCCATGCCCTCAGGCCAGCTCACCTGGCAAACGCATCGGGTACAAGGCTCATCATCCAAGGTGAACACCTGACCATTCACCACCTTTCTCCCTTCAAAGTTGCAGTCTACAGAGACAGAGATAGGATGATGAGACCTAGGTCTACCTGGGAGACTTGGGCACAGGTAGCTTCTCCCACTCACCATGGCATACAGGGCAGCACTCGCCATCCGGGTGGAAGGGATAGGTACAGGTGATAGGACAGTCCACAGGTGAACAGGCCACCGAGCCCAGCTGTAGGACAGAGCACACATGGCCCCTCACTGAGGATGATAGCTAGTACGAGGCTGGGGAAGGCATGGGGCACACAGCAAAACAGACCCATCTAGAGAGCAGCATTGGTCATCCATGGTGGGATGGAGATAGAGGGGTGACACTTTCTCAGTTAGGGTCCTTCCTAACTTCTTAAGAACAAGGTCTGACTTTATCCAAGAAGTCACCTGACAATAGTGACCCATTGAACAAGTGCAGAATTATCCAGAAAAGCTCAGCAGCAAAAAAACAAGGGAGAGAGCTGGGGTGCAGCTCAGTGGTACACCCCACCCCAGGTTCCATCTCCAGCATAGAAAGAAAGAAAGAAAGAAAGAAAGAAAGAAAGAAAGAAAAGGAAGGAACGAGCAAACAAACGAACGAACAAACAGAGGAGACCCAGAAGCAACATTTCCCAAAGCACGTGACTGAGAATATACAGGGCCAGTGGGCAATGGTCACTCAGAGGTCAAAGAGATGTTTACCCTGCATTTCTCAACCCATGTGTTGACCTTGTCCTTTTTCACACATAACTGGGACTGAGGCTCACTGACACCCCAAAGACATACTGCCACTATCACACAGAAGCTCCCACCAAGCATTAACTATATCAGCACGATAAGCAATGAGATTTCGTCTTTCATTTTCCAAATATGAAAATTCAGTATGTGCTAACCTAACACTCTCTAGACTGAGTAGTGGGTTGGCTCTGGGGAGCAAGTGTGGATGCAGGAGCAAGTATACTAAGGCTCGGGGCCTAGCTCTCTGACTAGCCGTGAAGTCAGGTGCAAATGACTTGGCTAGTTCTCTCACGAGACATGATGAGAGTCATTGAGTTCCGCAGCCCAGAAGCAGAGATTCTGAACCAGCCAGTGTTTTCAAATGATTCCCTGATCCTGGCTAAAGAATCCTGCTAGAGAGGTGGCAGGGAGATGGTTTCCATCAGGACCAGGGGTGACCCATCTCTGAAGTTCAGGAGCTGATGCTGGGACTTGGGGTCAGGTTGGGTGGTGCATACCAGGCAGATGCAGCTCAGACAGGGGTCGAGCACTGACGGGAAGGTTTCGTTGTTGTAGAAGATTCTGCCTGTGTAGGTGCAGCCTGCCAAACAGAGCATGTGGTGAGCAGCAGCCAGAAGGGTGGCTGGTAGTGGCCAGGTGCCTGGCCAGGGCAAAGGTTGAAAGTTTATTTGGATAGCAAAGGTCAGGCCCAGCACCGTCCCAGGCAGCTCAGAGGTTAGGCAAGCGATAAGCATCCTTGGAATGGGTGCTGGCTGCTTTCTGTGGCTGGATTAAGCAAGGGCATTGCAGAGTCTTGCTTCAGTGTCTTCATACCATTGGGTGTGGGGGTGTCACTGAGGACCTTGGGGGTAGGACAAGCAGATAGCCCATGAGGCTCAAGGTGGTACTGGAGACACACAAGGCTTCTGTCCCTCTCTAGTCAGTCAACAACAAACTCCATCTGTCCAGACCAGTCCCATCCCCCCAACTACCACCACCTCTACCCAGCCCCTGCCATGGCTCATATCCCCCATCCCAGATGTTCCCAAAGACTGTGTAGATGCGACCACTTTAATGAAATTGTTTACATACTGGTAAGTACAAAAGCCCGTGGCGCACAAGCCTGTGAATTCCAATATTCAAGAGCTGAGGCAGGAGCATGGAATTTCAGAATAGCTTTGCCTAAAAAGCAGATTCTAGGCCATACTGGGTTCATGGTGAAACCTTGACTCAAAGGGGGGAAAAGTGTGTATGTGTGTCTGTGTGTGTGTATGTATGTGTGTGTGTGTGTGTGTATATGTGTGTGTGTGTATGTATGTGTATATATTCTTACATATATTTAATAAAATCAGGTGAGACAGTAGGAAAATATTTTAACTGTAATATTTATTTTAACTTTAATATTTATTTTATCTGTTTTGCTGTTGTCTGTCTGTACTTGGAGTGCCAGGGATGGTGCCCCAGAGTCTCATGCATTCTAAACAAGCACTCGCCCACTGAACCACACACCCTTCAACATAATACAGTTGATATTATTTTATCTCAGCTTATTTTTTGAGACTGAGTCTTGCTATCTGGCCCAGGCTTGATCCTCCTGCCTCTTTCTCCCAAGTACTGGGGTTTCAGGCATGTGCCAACAAGCCCAAACCTTAAAAAATGATTTTTTTTTAATAACAAAATGCCCATAACATACATATATCAAAAGCTGTGCATGTCAAAAACAAAGATAGGCCTTTTTAATGTATGGCTCTATGGCTTTTCTATGGCCAACTTAATTTTTAAATTTTGAGAAAGGTAAAAATAACTGTGGGGAAAAAACCAGCCTTACTTGTGTTTCCTCTCACTGGCCCAGTTTTCCATGACCTCTGGATTTGCATATGTGAGTCTAGCATCGAGGCCCTGCCTCAGACAAGCCACTTTACTTCTCTGAGCTGTGGGTGCTGTGCAGGTTTCTGAGAGAGTGTGTGAGATGAGATTCCAGTGGTGCTCAGAACTGAGGGGCCTGAGGCCAGGCAGGCAGGGACTCCAGGAGCCCTGAGAATGGCCTGAGGGTAAGGTGGAACCTGGCCTGGGGTTACCTGCTGAACAGTCAGGACAGCACTGTCCAGGGATGCGGACGGGGTGAGGGCAAGGGTCCACGCACTCTGTCCTCTTGCAGCTCACGGACCCATCCGCCTAAAGGAAGAAGAAACTTCACCAAGACGTGGGACAGCAGGGCCCGCTTCTCCACACCACCGCAAAGACATTGCCGCCCACTGTCTGAGGCTTGCCCTCAAGGATGCCAGGATAAGGCTGTGGTGTGTTGGGTCCTCCCCACCCAACCCCCCCATGACAATGAAGACCAGCTGCTTAGCACCGGTGATAGAATCCTCTGGAAGGTTTCGCCTATCCCAAGAGAGGGAAGTCAGAGCTGGGTTTTTGCCTTGTCTGTTTCCTATCCTATCCCTCAGCCGCAGCCAAGGCCATACCATCACCCCCTCCACATTCTTCTCAGCATTTCCCTGGAACCCTGGCTCACCCCAAACCTATGGAGAACAATAAAATCCTATTTTTATAGAAAACTATTCCACCGGAAATGCCTATTTCAGAAGACCAAAATGCCATATGAGATTTCTTTCTCTCTTTCTCCCCCTTCCTCTTAAGAATTCGAACGTTTATGGGCTCTTATTTTACTCTCTTGTAAAATGAGTGCCAGGATCAGTCACGAAGGAGGGGATCAGCAGAGGGTGGCTTTTACTCTCCCGTCTCCCTGCAGTGAACATGCTCAAGCTGGCTTCTCACAAAGCCCCCTAAACATCAATCATCTAGAGATTAAGAAGTGGGGTCTGGAGAGCCTGCATGATTGACAGGGGGTCCTTAATGATATCCCCCCCGCCCTGCTTTATTTGGATAAATACAGCCCTCAGGGACCCAAACACTCAGAGTGGAAAGGGAAGCATTGTCCAGTTTCTTAATAAGCATCCATATTTGACTTTTAAACGCATACTCTTATTTAGCTATGACAAGGTGCAGGTCAAGATGAAACATCATATGGCATAGCAAAGGCACACCAGCTCCCCGAGCTAGCCAGGCCACCTTCCTGGAGGCCTCCTGAGTCCCATGAGGCAGACCCTCATGGCAGCAGCTCCTGCCTGAGCAGTGTCACCCAGGGTATCTAAGACAGCCACCAAGCTGTACTGTTCTCAGTCACCCACTGAAAGCAGAATAGGTGGGTCCCCATCCTGCCTAGGAGGGAAACTGAGGCCATGCTGCCAGTGGTCCTGCCTCTAAGGGAGGCAGATGGGACAGCCCAGTAAAGCAGCTGAAGGCGAGCAGGTTGTCATTCACCTGGCAGACGCATAACTCACAGGGATCACCAGGCGACCAGATCTGTCCGATCGGAAACTCAACTCCGTTGTCATCCAGAGAGCAGCCTGGCAGGAGAGATAGCAAAAGAATAAGATGCTTGGCAGAGAGCCGGGATGTAGCTCAGTGGTAAGGCATGCTCAGTGGACCCACACAGCACAAAAACAAACAAGCGAACAAACAAAAAGCACAACAGGCAGTATGCCCCTCCCCCCACAGCACTGCACTTCTAAAGATGAAACCCCAAGCTCACAGACATATGCACCACACAAACCACACAGACAACAGTGTGCTTAGATGTATGCACACGTTTAAAGCTGGGTGTGGTGGCACCATACTCAGGAGGCAGAAAGAGGCAGGAGGACCTCTGTAGAGTCCAACATGGTCTACATAGTGAGTTCCAGGCTAGCCAGTGCTACACAGTGAGTTTTGGCTCAAAAAAAAAAAAAATAAACGTATGCAAACTTTTACACAAAGTTAACAGACACACACACACATTCCTCAAAAAATGACCTACACTCAAGTCACATACTTAGGTATGCACAAACTTACACACAAACTTATGCTGACAAAACAAAACACACAGACATACAAAAAATACCAATGTATATTTGCATATATACAAATGGATGCACACATGCATAGATCACACACACAGGCACACTCAGAGATACACTCACAGACTACAGACTGAGTTGCACACACACAATCAAACACAGACATTCACTTGCACAAAAACATGTATTAAATTACACACACATCACAGGGAACTGGCACAAACACACAGAGACATGTATTTGCAGGTGTATCACACAAAACATAGACACATTCATACACAGATGTCATTCATACACCAACACTTAAAGGCATATACAGCTATACATACCTACAGGTGCACTCATATAAAGCACCCTTCAAAGTAAGGACACACACAAACTTATACACTTATATAGTCACAAGTCACACACATGCTATATAAAACACATATGCTTATATCACAAATACACACACAGCATCAGTCCAAACTCACTTGAGCCCTGTGTTGGGGGCCACATAGCTAGAGCTCACCTGTGGTGGGCGTGGGCTCCCGACAGGTAAAACAGCACTGTCCTGGGCCCAGAAACCACTCCTCTCGAGGGCACTCCAGTTCTGGACATGGTGTGAAGGAACACTCTACCTCCCCGTTCTGGAAGAGAGAGAAGAACATGCATCAGTGAAGGTGGCTCCCCAGCCCTGGGCCACTGAGGGCTGAAGAGAAGGCTGCTGGGCAGCTATCCTCCAAACCCTCAAGTAAAAGTACAAAGAAATGTCCAGGGAGACAGGAGCAGAGAAGGGTGAGTCCTATCGGGAAGCTGAAAGAAGGTCCAGGGGTGTTTCTCCTGTCCTAGCTGGGTCTCTACCATCTCTCGTCCTCACCGAGACTCTCTCCTACCACCTTCCACTCCCATCCCTCTCATCTACTCTGCTCGGTAGCTAGGAAACTGCCAGGCATCAACCTCATCATGCCATCCACCACTCTAAGTCTTAGCAGCTTAGCCTGGTCCACAGTGTCTGCTGCCTGGGAGCTCCTCCCACCTGTCAGTCACAGATACCCTCCTGAGACAGTAAGAGTGCTTGGCCCCTTATGCCCAGACATGTCTGATGCACGGCTGTGAGAGCCCCAGCTCCTTCCTCTAAACTAGCACTCTCTCCACAGTGCAGAGTGGTCCATGGGATGAGCTGAAAAGATGTCTTCCTAGCATCCTCTCTGTCCTCTACTACTTCCCGTTTGTCCTGAGGACACTCACAAGCTGTAAATTACCACCTCTCCCAGTCTGTTCCCCGGGGACCCCTTCCCAAGACACATTCCAGAAAAGCCCACCTGCCTCCAGTCTTCTCTGCTCAACCAGAGGGCACAGCAACCCTCAGGATTTCACCTGACTGGTCCTAGTTACCTCTCAGGTCTCCACTTTCTCTCTCTCTCTCTCTCTCTCCTCCTAATAAGGCATGAGGATCCCGTGCCCAGCCATGCCCACCTAGGCCATAGGCTGCCAGTTAGAGGGCACTGGTGCTCTTCTGGGCTGAGGATGTGTGTCCCAGATCACAGTAAGTGCTCTGCCAATACAGAACTGAAGACGAATGATTGGACCTCATGGAGACTGTGGTAAGGCCTGGGAGATCCCTACAGGGACTACTGCTTCAATCTCTCCCTTTTGCTACACAACAGGTTAGCTTCTCCACAGCAAAGCATTCTGGGTAAATTCCTATGCTGCCCACCCAACTTCCCCCCCACCCCTGTCCTTCACTGAGTCAACAGGTGCAGGAAACTCACACCCTACCTGGCAGACACAGGTGGTACAGTCGTCACCAATCCCACTGAACACAGCCCCATCCGTGTACCACAGGCCATGGAAATAGCATCTCCCTGTAGGAAACAAAGGCAGAAGGGCTCAGGGCTTTCCAGATGGAGCAGCTAGAAGAGTGGACAGATGGCAGGGAGCGGTCCCCTTGCAAGAACTCAGAGTGCTTGTCAACCTCCAAATCCCAGATCCCCACACAAGTTACTACCTAAAAACCTACAAAAGAGGTCACTACCCAAGAGGCAGAGGGAGCCCCAACAGAGTAAGAATCTCAAAAGGAGCTGTGCTAGACACTGGACAAAGATAATCTGAAGATCTTCCTTAGGGTAAAACCAGCCCCAAAGCCTGGAAAAGTGTCGATCTGTTCAGGCTGTCTTGGGTTCAAGTCCCAGCTATGCATCTCAGAGCTGATTAGGGCAAAATATATGACTCTTTTGACGCTACTGCTCTTCCCTGTGCAAGGGAGCTAAGAGTTCACACCTCACAGGTTTCACACTGACTGTAGGAAAAGAAAATGAAACAAACAAACAAAAACAACCAAAACCCAACATGATATCTCCTGCCTTTTGTCCCAGCACTAGGGAGGTAGAAGCAGGTAGAACTCTGAGCTTGAGATCAGCCTGGTCTACATAGTGAGTTCCAGGACAGACAGAGCTACATAATAAGACCCTGTCCCCCCAAAAGCAAAACCAAGACAAAAAGAAAGAAAAAATAACAGCCGGATGGTAGTGATACACACCTTCAACTCCAGCATTCGAGAGGCAGAGGCAGGTAGATCTCTGTGAGTTCAAGGCCAGCCTGGTTTACAGAGTGAATTCTAGGACAGCGAAGGCTACATGGAGAAATCCTGTCTGGAATAAACAACAAGAACAGAGGGAAAAAAAAAAATAAAAGATGTACTATCTCAAGTAGCCTGTATCCCTAGCTACTTGAGAGGCTGAGGCACAAAGATGGAAAGGTCGGTGCCCGATTAAGTTATAAAGGAAGTCCTAGGCCAGCTCGGGCAACTTAATGAGACCTTGTCTCAAAATAAAAAGTATAAAACGGGCTGGAAATGTAGCTCAGTGGTGAAGTACTCGCCTAGAGTGCACAGAACCTTGGGTTCAATCTCTAATACTGTGAAAAAAATTTAAATCCATCTATTTGTTGGGGGAGGGGCACAATGTGGAGATAAGAGGTCAACTTGCAGAAGCCAGTTCCCTCCCACCATACAGGTTCCAGGGATCAAACCCAGGTTGTTAGGTACCTTTACCAGCTAAGTCATCCCACTGTCCCAAGACGCCAGCTCTGAAATCAGGCAAATTTGAGTTCGAGTTTGTCACCATCACTAGCTGTTGTGTGTCTCTAGACTTAACTTCTCTGAATCTGTCTTTTCATTAAAAGGCAGCAGAGAGTGGATTTCCCTCATTGTGACAATTCAAGAATTCAACAGACCAAGAGGTTGGCCAGGTGACCCAAACAATAAGGGGTACATGCTAGTGGGGAATACCTCCTCCCGCTGATGACGTCACCATTAGACTTAACTTGGAAACAGGAAGGAAGAGAGTAGATAAGACTGGGGGGGGGGATGTTAAGACAGGTTGTCCTTCCAGGTGGGGGGTGGGTGTCAAGACAAGTTGTCCTTCAAGTGAGAGCTTTATTAGGGGAGCTATGAATGCTGCAGGCAAACAGGCAGCCCCTGTGCAGCAAGGTTGCAAAGAGAGACAAAGAGGGGCGATGCCTCTTCAGAAAAGAAGAATGTGTCCATTCTGAGGAAAGGGAGGATGCCCCATCCCACAGGGCTGCAGCAGGCTTAGTTAGTGAGTAACTGTGCTAAGAGTCAGGGGTCTGGCTGCTTCTACCCTGCAGCAACCTTATCCCTGTGGGGCCTGGTTGCCCTGGTTAGCAGAAAGGCCTGGGATTCTAACAGTCCTAGGATGCCATGTTCTTATGTCTCTGTCAATTAAAAGAGATTCCTCCACAGATCAATGTCAGGACTGGGCCCATAGCCCCACTGCATACACTCAAGATGTGCTGTAGAGGCAGGGACAGGAGAAGGCCAAGCCATGAGCATAGTATGGCCAAGGTACACAGAGGAGACACTAAAAATGAGCAAGTGAGATCTATCATTCGACCGCCTTTCTAAGGCAGGAGTAGGTCTCCCCTCTCCCGCTCAATACATACTCCAAAGGCACTTCTCCCCAGCACCCCAAACAACAAAATTTCCCAAGAGTCACCTACCTGGAACACAAGTACAGCAATCTGATTGTGGGGAAGCCTTGCATGGACCAGGGGGACACTCGGGAGAGATACAAGAAACATTTCCAGCCTGAGGAGACAAAACATGGTGATGGGGACAGGGTGGGGACAAGTTCACTGCCAACCATGCTTTTAATCCCAGCACGTAGGAGGCAGACACAGGCAGATCTCTGTGAGCTTGAGGCTAGCCTGCTCTACATTGCAAGTTTCAGGCCAGCCAGGCCTACCTAATAAAACTTTATTCACAAAAATAAATAAATGAATAAATAAATAAATGCCAAGTTAGGCACTGGAGAGATGGATCTGTGGTTAAAAATCCTTTCTACTCCTAGAAGGAACAGGAGTTTGGTTCCCAGCACCCACATTGGACAGCTCACAATAGCCTGTAACTCTAACTCTAAGAGATCTAATACCAGGGCTGGAAAGATGGCTCAGCGGTTAAGAACACTGGCTGCTCTTGCAGAGGTTGAGTTCAATTCCCAGCAACCACACGGTGGCTCACAATCATCTGTAATGAGATCCAATGCCCTCTTCTGGTTTGGCTGAAGACAGCTACAGTGTACTCATATACATGAAATAAGTAGATCTTAAAGAGAGAGAAGAGAAAGAGAGAGGGAGAGGGAAGGGGGGGGAAGTTTTGCTGGGTTTCCCCAACAAACACATATAAGTTAGTTGGAGAAATGGCTCAGCAGTTGAGAGCACTTCTTGTTCCTGCAAAAGAACCAGGTTCAGTTCCCAGCACCCATAGGGTACCTCACAGCCTCTCTAGTTCCTGGGTATCTCCAGTTCTAGGGTACCTCCAGATCCAGGGTATCTGGCCTCTGAGGGCACTAGACACACAGTAGTGCATAGACATACATGCGGGCAAAACACTCATACACATGAAAACATATCAATAAATATTTTACAAATGCCAGGCAGTGGTGGCGCATGCCCTTAATCCCAGCACTTGGGAGGCAGAGGCAGGCGGATTTCTGAGTTCGAGGCCAGCCTGGTCTACAGAGTAAGTACCAGGATAGCCAGGGCTACACAGAGAAACCCTGTCTTGAAAAAACAAAACAAAACAAAAAAATCTTTTACAAATAAATAACTAAAAAGTCAAAATAATAAAGTACTTTTTTTGTTTGTTTTGTTTTGTTTTTGTTTTTGTTTTTTTGAGAAAGAGTCTCACTATGTAGCCCTACCTGGAAATCAGCATGTAGACCAGGCTGGCCTCAGACTCAAAAGAGATATGATTACCTGTCTTCCAAGTGCTGAGATTAAAGACTTGTGTCGCCATACCCAGTATGCATCTTTAAAAGTAATTTTTAAGTTAAAATTTAAAAAGTGTTCAACATTGGAATCATCTAGACCTGAGTTCCACTATCTATTTATCTCCTAAGAAAACTTTAGGCAAAGGGACATCACATCTCCCGGAGCTTCTACCATGGGTGGATTCAGTGCCCGTTTTACTACATAAAATTGTGAGATCATACACCACCCCAACCACAATCGTGGCCAGCCCAGGAGCTATGTTTAAAGATAGCCAAAGTATGGCAGTGAGGACTGGTAGACAAAACCTGTAACAGACCTCAGCTCAAGCCCCAGCTCCACCAGCTCACAGCCTCCCTCTTTGAATCTACAGATCCAGGACAGTATTACCCACCCTGCATTTGCTGGGAGCCTCTGGTTAAGAAACAGGGGAAGGGCTTCAAGCCTGTACCTGACACACCGTGGGTGCTCAGAATCAAATTCATATAGGCAGCATCTGGCACGGTAAATACTCATGATTATTCTCTGAGGAGTGTGAACTTGCCAGAAGCAAAAGTACTCAAGAAAGCCAGGGCTTAATGAGGTTGCTCTCTCCCGGATGTGGACACCTTTGCTGTGGTAGTAAATATTGAGCCTGGAGAAAACAGCCTCCCTGGGGAAGTTCCTGAGAGAGTTCTACCCTTCCTCTTCCCACACAAATGGACCCTGTTCTGCCCTGGCTCTCGAATGCACAGCAGATGCCTCCCACGGCCATTGGCCAGAGCTTGGATGCTTCTAACAACCTCCTCAAGCTCAATAGCTTTAGATCCAAAGCCCTGAAGCAAAGTCCCTTCCAAGGAGAAGTTCATTTTCAACATCCAGTCTGTTCCCCTCCTTGAAACCCCCAAAGGTTAAGAAAACATGCAGTGGCGAATCCTGGGTTGCTTACCAGACAGACACACACAGTACAGTTCTCCTCAGGAGGTGAAAACACATCCCCTTCCGCTCGGATAGCGCCACTGTGAAAGCAGCCTTTGAAAGACAAACAGGAGGTGGGGACATCAGCCTCCTCAAAGGAGAGGAAACCAGGTCTCTGGTTTTCCAGGCATAATACTTCTAGAACCTTCTCTCACCACCTTGGATGCACCAGCAGTGGCAGACATAAGTTACCTTGGATGGTCCTAGGTAAAAGCGTTTTTGTCTAAGCACTGCCCCCCAGTGGCCTGGCAACAGCCAGGTGTGCCTGACTCACTATAGAAGTGGCTGCTTGCCCCCTTTGATCTCTCTTGCTCTTGCCTTCCTGCTCTGCTCTGTCCTCTCACGCTTTCCCGTCTCCCCATTCCCCTTCCCCTTCTCTCCATGTGCTCATGGCCAGCCTCTACTTACACCTCTCTCTCTCTCTCTCTCTCTCTCTCTCTCTCTCTCTCTCTCTCTCCCTTTCTCTGCCTCTCCTACCCTCTCAACTCCCCTCCCCATGCCCTGAATAAACTCTATTCTATACTATACCGTGGTGTGGCTGGTCCCTCAGGGGGAAGGGATGCTCGGCATGGGCCCGCTGAGGCACCGCCTTCCCCCACACCTCACCACATATCCACAAACATATTCCTTCCCTTTTTATATTTTTATAAAACACAACACTAAGACCGCTGGGAAACAGCACAGGAGACACATATAAGGTTAGCTGCAGTGGTTAGCTTCAGAGTGTTCCTTGTGTGTCCCAAGAAAGCAGCATTCCATTCCCATCACACAGGAACCTAGCACTCTAGCTGCATACACCCAAGCAGCCCTGCCTGTGTCACGATGCCTCTCTGCGACTCAGCTATTCTCACCATAAAATGGAAATATCGCCGTGCACCCAGCAGGAGACCTGAAAGGACCCCAAATCTTGGTTATAGAGAGAACTCAGCTCCTTCCATCAGGGCCTGTACATAGGTGGAACATGGTAGAAAATGGGAATGATCTATCTCTAAGACAGCAATTTAGGCACTTCCTCAGCAAACCCTGGAAAGATTTTTGGTTTTATGATGCTGCAGACTGAATTAGGACTTACCTCACACATGCTAGGCAAACACAAAGTCCCAGTCCGAGCCCCAGCCCCAGCCCCAGCCCCAGCCCCAGCCCCAGCCTGTGGGAGGAAAGTGAAATGACTGTCCTCCAGCAGTGTAGGGACAGGTAGGACAGGGGATAGAAACAGTCAACAGAATGCATGTGAGCTCAGTGGAAGGAAGGAAGGAAGGAAGGAAGGAAGGAAAGAAGGAAGGAAGGAGAAGAAGGAGGGAGAGAAGGAAGGAGGAAGGGAGGGAGGAGGAAGGAAGGAGGGAAGGATGAATGGAAGGAAGGAGGGAGGGAGGAAGGGGAAGAAGGAAGGGAGGAAGGAGGAAAAGATGAATAAAAGGAAGGAGGGAAGCAAGGAAGGAAGGCAGGCAGGCAGGGCAGGTGGGCCAAGAAGAGCAGCCTGGCCAGGTTCTCCTTGAAGAGAACTTCAGCATAGGCAAGTGGTTCAGCCGGGCAGTGGTGGCGCACGCCTTTAATCCCAGCACTTGGGAGGCAGAGGCAGGTGGATTTCTGAGTTCAAGGACAGCCTGGTCTACAGAGTGAGTTCCAGGACAGCCAGGGCTATACAGAGAAACCCTGTCTCAAAACAAAAAACAAAAAACAAAAAAAGACAAGTGGTTCGCAAAGAGTCCAGATCATCAGCAACAGCACAAGGAGCTTGGTAGCCTTGCATGTTCTCAGGCCCCACCCACGAATCTCCAATCCGAATCAGCCTTCCAGGTGACTCCAAGAACTGATTGTGGGAGAAGTTGAATAATAAATAGCCCTCGGGCTGCAAGAGGCTAGAGGAAGAAAGAGCAGGGCTGTGTTCCTCCCCATCAGCTCTTACCAGTGCAAGAGGGGCAGCACCCCCCATCGCTCGGGGGAATTGGATGGGAACAGGCAGAGTCACACCTTACTTCTCCACAGGTCACCTCTCCATCCTGGATGCACAAGCAGGAGTTGCAGCTGTGGGCACTCTAGACACTCCCCTAGGGCAGCCTGGGTACTTCACACCTACCTGGCACAAGCACTGAGAACACCCGGGCTGGCTCCAGCGGCTTCCTGATTCATATGTGGCTCCCAGGTGCCAGCAGGAAGAGGGCCCTGCTCCCAACTTTGGGCTTTCGGGATCCCTAGGTGAGGAAGGGGTCCCTACAGCCTCCCCCTGGAGGAGTGAGGGGGGTCCAAGGGTCCCCAGTGGGGAGGAACTCGGCACTGCGGTGGATATCAACCCTGTGGGAAAGAATGTGGGTAGGGCCTGGGTGGTAGATGGCTGACTGATTGTTCTAACTCCAGTGGGGTATCCTGGGGCCCCTGGAGGAGGGCTGTGTCCTGGGGACAGAGCAGGCCGGCCTGCCTCAGGAAGGAGCAGGGACATCTTAGCAGGATGCTGCCGGGGCTGCAGGATGGCAGATGGGGCCAGAACGGCCTTCGGGAAAGCTGAAATGGAAGCACAGGGTCTTCTAAGGGAAAGGCAGGAAGTGGGGTTCAAGAATCCTGAATATGTCCACCGGTTTCCTCAGCAACATAATGTAACTAACCGTGAACTACTGAGGCCACAGCGACAGCCACAAGGGAAGAAGGCTGGGAACGCAGTAATAGGCAAGAAAAGATCCTAAGCCAGTGACAAGGAGATCCAGCAGCCCCAAGATTCAGCTGCCCTCCCTTCCTTAACAGCTACAAGGGAACACAAGTTTTCCTCAGGCTAGACCCCCAGGGTCCATCTTGGGAACAACTCTCCCCAACTTTTCACAGGCTGGGACTTCCCACCTAGCTGTGGCTGGCTTCCCTACAGGAGAGCTAGGGCTCAGGATGAGGGGTCAGCAGAGGGTTCCCTCCAGCCGCACTGTATACGGCTCCTGCCCCCACATAAATACCTGAAAACTGAACAGGCATTTTCCCTACAAATGAACAGCTGCTGCTCCTCGTCCCAAAGATGGAAAGTCCCCTTATTACTGTTTTGTTTTTGTTTTTCCTCTTTACCATTTGCAGGCAATGGCCGGGAACAGTGAAAGGGGAAAGGACTGGATAAAGAAGTCGAAGGACGGGGCAGAAGAGCCGTCTCAGAGGTTAAGGGCACCGGCTTCTCTTGCAGAGGACCGGGTTCAGTTCTCAGCAGCCACATGGTGACTCATGCAATCCACAGCCCCAGTCCCAGGAGATCACTTCTGGCCCTTCTGGAGCACCATGTGGTACACACGCAAACAAGTAGGCAAAGCACTTATAATACACATAAAATAAATCTTTTTAAAAACCCCAAACCCTTTATTTAAAAAAAAAAAAAAGAAAAAGCCAGGATGGAGAAATGGCTCAGTGGTTAAGAGCACTTATTGCTATTGCAGAGGACCCAGGTTTGGTTCCCAGCACCCACGTGGTGCTGTAACCCCAGTTCTAGGAGATCTAACAACCTCTTCTAACCTCCGCAGGTACTGGATACACACATATAAACAAGCAAAATATTCATATGCATAAAAATTTTTTGTAGCTGGGCAGTGGTAGTGCATGCCTTTAATCCCAGCACTTGGGAGGCAGAGGCAGGCGGATTTCTGAGTTCAAGGCCAGCCTGGTCTACAGAGAGAGTTCCAGGACAGCCAGGGCTATACAGAGAAACCCCGTCTAGAAAAACAAAACAACAACAAAAAAAACCAACAACAAAAATTTTTTTTCTGTAAATAAATTTTTAAAATGTAAGAGAACAGGGAAAGTGGGAAAGAAAGTGGGGGTATTGAAAGTGACAAGCAAGAAGAACTGGAAAAGGGGGGGATTTAAAGAACGAGTTCAGCATGGAGGGGGCCTGTCCTTAGGGGTGAGGTCTGGTACCACAAGATCTATAGGGCATGGTTTGGGGCCAGGAGAATACAATCTAGGGAGTGGGCTATTGTACTGAGGCAGGACTAAGAGCTAGAGGGCAGGGCTGGGGCCTGGTGCTCACCTTCACAGGATACATGGTCAGCTTGAAGTCTGAAACCAGGTCTACAGGTGCATAGGAAGCTGCCCACAGTGTTACGGCAGGTGTGGTGACAGACTCTCCTCTCTTGTGGTCGCCGACACTCGTTTACATCTGTGGGAGAGCCTTGCTGCCTTACCTTGGCCATGGGGCCCATTCTCCTCCCATTCCTGAACTCTGAAAACTGGGAGAGTTCACCTGCAGAGCTCTTAGAGAGTCCATCCAGGGTACAAGATGTGACTCAGAATGCTAGAAATGGGGCTGGTATCTATTGACAGTGTTCTTGTGAGCTTCATACATCCAGGGGGGTGGGTGTGCATCTCATCCCAGGACCATTAAGAGTTCAACCCTGGTGGGAATCTCATTTCCAAGTCTTCTGCTGTCTGGCATTCCTTTGTAAACAGTGTTTCAATATTCACTGTGTTGCTCAAAGCAGGTTCAAGACAAATACCTAACCCACTAGTACAAGGTCTTTTTCAAGCTCATGGGACCCCACTTTTGGTTATAGGGATTACCAAACATCTGGAAATTTCTAATGGGCTGAGAAAACAGAAGTCTCCTTCTAAACCAAAGGAACAAAAACATAAAGTACTTTCTTTACCCCAGGAAGCAAAGGCAGCCAAGAAAATGTGTGAGCAGAGAGGAAACCTTGATATATATCTGGGAGAGCAGAGAAGAGACTCTCTGGCTTGGGGTCTTTTAGGCAGAGAGACACCAACCATGGGATGAGAATGCTCTGAGCAAAGGTTCCACGGGACTGGGAAGGTCCAAATGTTGGTCTTCCTAGGTTCCAGACTGACCTGTCCATCCTTCTGATTGGCATCCTAAGTGTACCACCCACAGGCCGAAGATCTCACCTATACAGGAGTGTCGGTTGCCATGGAGGTGAAAGCCAGCACGGCAGGAGCACTTATAGCTGCCAATGCTGTTCTTACATCTCTGCTGGCAGGGTGTTCCCAGGCACTCATCAGTGTCTGTGAGAGGAGAAGACAAAACTGGCAGCCATCTCTCCACAGGACTTGGAATCCTCTCATCCCCCTCTCTCATCCAACTCAGGACCATTGAGAACCAACTTCTAGACTCCCCTTCTAGCTCATGGTCTCCACCCTCACCATCTCACCCCAGCCCAGGCTGCCTTGTCTCCATACTGAGGACCAGACACAGCCTCCCTGAGCCCTCTACTTCTATCTGTGTTCCTATGGAACCATCTTCCTATGATCTCCAGAAGGTCCTGACCCAAGGCCACCTGTGATGGGCCACACTCTCTGCTCCAAACGTCTCAGGGCCCTCCCTCAATAAGCAGCACTCATGAGACCTTTAAACATAGCCACGGGAGCCAGTGAAATGGCTCAGCAGGTAAAGGTGCCTCTCTCAAAGCCTGCACAATCACTGAGACACACGTGATGGAAGAACTCCCAAAAGTTGTTTTCTGACCCCCACATGCGTGCTTAAATGCAAGAAAAATAAAGAAATAACATAGACAAAGGTATGTGCAGTCATTCTCAGCCCTGAGCTCCACTCTTATTTAGTTTCCCACATCTTCTAAACACATCCTGTTCTTACAGGCCTCCACTTGGATTCATATTCTGTCTACCCCAAATGTCCTTCTCTCTTGCCTGGATATAAAAGAAATATTCTGCACACTTTAAAACCTTCTTCCTCAGAGCCTCTTATGTAGAAAATCACCCAGACTGTTGTTTGACTCTGCAAGAGAACTAGAAATAACTCCCCCCACCCACACCCACCCTACCCCCCATCGTCAGCAGAAGACCCCGTAAAGTATGGAACACTTGCCCCATAGAGAACCAAGCAGCAGTTAAAAAAAAAAAAAAAAAATCAGGTCTGTTTACCAGATGTGGGAAGATCCTTAAGACCAATCAATTGTTCGTGGGAAAGAAAATTAGAAAAGAAACTGGGATCAGACTCTCAGCTCCAATGTGATTGTGGGTAAATTATTTAATTTTGTTAAGCTGCAGTGTTCTTTATCCATAAAATGGAGATAAACAGTACCAGCTTTATAATCGTGCAGATAGGATGAAAAAACACACAGAAAGTGCTTTGCTTGGTACCCAGCCTGTGAGTTTGGTAACTGATATGCCTGTATATGTACATATAAAAGAACATGTGGTTAAGGGAGATAGACAGGCAGGGCATCTAGACTGAAAATCCATGCTGAAAGCAAACTTCCCAAGGTACTTTGGAGGTAGGGCTTTGGGAGATAGGGTTCGATGGTATCACAAGGGTGGGGCCTTAATGATAAATTAATGACCTTAGAAGAGTCACCAGAGCACCCTCTGTCCCTCCCTCTTTCCATCTTGTGAGGCCCACAGTAAGATCATCTTCTTCAAGCCAGAGAAATCCACAGCAAAGCCAGTCAGTACGCTAACCTTGAACTTTGGCTGGCCAGGGACTGAGAGAACAAATCCTCGTGGTCTAAGCAGCATTGTATTAGGGCAGACTAGGAAAGCAGGGTTCTCTAGAACGGGCAGAGAATGGTGATGGGAGAGGGGACCTGAGACTCCCACCATAGTGCTCAAGCTTCTTGTGTTTTGTGAAACTTAGTCTCCTCTACCTTGTTGCATGAGACTGTGATGAGAAGCATCCTCACGTATTCATGCAAATCAAGATCACTTGGAAAGGATGACTGTTATAAAAGACCTCACCCTGTCAGCTGTGCTGGGGTACGCATATAATCCTCATACTCGGGAGGGAAAGGCAGGAGAATGACAGGTGGAAGTCAGACTGGGCTGCACAATAGCATTGTGTCTACAGAAAAGAAACCAAAGGAAGACATCTTCTCCCTGGGCGCCCACAGCTCTAGTACACTGTCTCCGTCTTTTTCTTTCCCAAACCACCAGACTGGAGGGTGGGTCCTACAGAAAAACCCACAAAGCCTGGACCAGTACGAGGGCAGGAAGACACTACAAACACACAACAGATGTGACAGAGATCATCACAGGCTCCTCTCACGGTTCCTGTAGAACCAACCACTCACGGCCTGTGGCCCTCCCTTCTCCATCTTAGTATCTCTTGCCCTGGGTGCATCTGCCCCTTGTTCTCCCTAAGACCATTCCTTCAGCCCCATCCTTCCCTATGACAGAAGCAGAAGAGTTTAGAGTATCTTAGTTCAGAGCAAGTCCACCACGAATGCTGGGCATGGGCCTAGTGACACATGCCTTTAATCCCAGCACTTGGGAGGCAGACAGGCGAGTCTCTGTGAGTTCAAGGATAATGTGTTCTACATAGTTCCAGGAGTCATAGATGTGTAGGGAGATTCTGTCTCTAAGAAACAAACCAAAGAGTCCACTATGCTGGATTCAAAGCCTAACTCCATCTCTTCCTAAAAGAGTAAAGTTTTGTTTTCCCCAGGATAGCGGGAGTGACACAGCATCCTTCTCAGAGGACTATGGCTGGAGAATGTATCTTATGAGACCTGGCAGGGCATAGAAACCACTCCTGACACACCTCTACCCACTCACCTTGGCAGGTATGACGATCAGCAGACAGTTGCATGCCTGGCCCACATTCACACACGAAGCCACCTTCTGTGTTCACGCAGTGGCCCTCACAAGATGAGCTTAGACACTCGTCAATGTCTGGGAAAAGAAAACCCTTTGCACAGCCTATTCTAACCATGGCCATGACTCTGGAAAAAGTGACCCCACATGAAACTTATATGTGGAAGATGCAGCATCAATCTGGAAAGTGCCATGGCCATGAGCCATGGAGCCCCAGAAAGGGGAGATAAAATGACAGCAGGACTGGCCCTTACTCTTAACCTATGCAGGTAAATTAGATTGGGGAAGAGCAGGACTGAGGCAGAACCATTCTGATGGCCCCTGTGTGACAACCTTCAGGTCCCCAAAATGACAGGGCCCAGTGAACAACGTCATTCTGATAGATGTTCACCAAACACCAGGTGTGAGCAGAAGACTCAGAGAGGGGCCACTGACTGTCAGACACTGATGGCCACTCTAAAGCCCAATGAGAATGACAGATGGTGCTGCTCAGGAATGACCTGCCACAACAGGTGCATCCTGAAAGAGGGTAGGACTAGGAGAACCAGGAGCATCAGCAGAGGCCTGTCTGGGTGGGGTAGGATTTGAGGGTTTAGGAGATAGCAGCTGGGCTCCAGTCCTCCATGTGCACTTCACGGCACACACGCATATAAGTGAATTGGGGGGGGGGGGGGGGTGCCCTAATGAAACCCATTGCTTTGAATACTAAGCTAAAATTCACTTTTAAACTCTAGGAACTGTAGCTGGTCTTCACTACTTTGTGGGTTCTTCTTTTTCCCACCCTTTATCCCCTGGTTTTATCCTCTAACACTAGATAGGAGACAAAGAAGAAGAGACGAGGAGAGAGAGAGAGAGATCTCCCTGGATCTAATTTCTTTCCCAGCCCTTCCTCCCAGTATACAGCCCAGTCCCTCCAAACATCCCTCCCACAGTTCCCCAACAGTCTGCCCCAATAGTCCCTCCTCCCAGTTTTCCCAACAAAAGCAGCTCCTCACTATAGCAGCTGTTCTAGTCTCTCTGCTCAGCTCGGCTCCTCCTGAGGTGACTGTCTCTTGACTGTATCTTCTGCACCAACTGCCTCCCCTCACCCTGCTAGCGCAGTTCCCTTCCATAGCTCCCTCCCACGTCTCTGGGCCAGCTCTGACTCAATGTGATCAATCACCTTGCCTCTCAGCTTCAGTCCCTGGAATGAACCTGTTTATTCTCCCTTTTCTTGACATTTCTCTTCCACTTTTTGATTCCCAAGCTTTTCCATTTCCACCTGTATTTTTTTTTCCAGTTGCCCAGACTGTCTTTCAATGATTTTATAAACAAAATAGCCCAAAATGAGGGAAAGGAGAGAAAGAGGGAAAAACCCTGTTGCTGAAAACCATGTGGGGCATGTCCCAACAACAGCCTCAGCAAACACTCTGAGTGAGAAGCAAAGGCAGCAAAGAGAGGCAGCTGGGGCGGAAAATACAGAGAGGAGACAGTTGAGCCAGGAGAAGCTGAGTGAAGCGGATAGGCCAGAACAGTTGTTACAGTGGAAGAAATTAGATTCAGGGATCTCTCTCTCTCTCTCTCTCTCCTTTCTCCTTCTTTGTCTCCTATCTAGTGTTAAAGGATGAAACCAGGGGATAAAGGGTGGGAAAAAGAAGAACCCACACAGTAGCAAAGACCAGCTACAAGGAGTTATTACCTCGTTTTATAAAGCACATTACACGCCCAGGTAAAGGAACAGAGAAAACATTTCATTTTATTAGCAACACTCTGTTTAGGACTCCAGAAAACATTCATTTTCAACATTCTGCTTTCAAATGCTTCCAAATGAATTCTTGTTTACTTTACTATTCACTGAGAGAACGGTTAATGATACTGTTAAAACTTCAAAAAGGGCAGGGGGTGGTGGTGGACACCTTTAAACCCCAGCACTTGGGAGGCAGAAGCAGGCAGATCTGTGAGTTTGAGACCAACCTGGTCTACAGTTTAATCTTCTCTCAAAACAAACAAGAAACAAAACAAAACAGAACAAACAAACAAAAAAACCTCCAAAAGGGGACACGGGAGCTGGCTCAGTTAACAAAGTGGCTGCTGTACAAACATGAGCGCAGACACCCCAGCATCCACAGAAAAGCTGGCACGACAATGCCTAACACTGGGGGATTCAGGGCACTGAGCCAGTAGACCTGGAACTCATTAGCCGGCCCAGCCAAATCAATGAGCTCCAGGTTTAACGAGAGACCCTGACTCAAAACTAAGGTAGAAGGCAATGGAGAGATACAGTGTTAACTCTGGCCTCCACATGCCTGGGGTCATACATACATGCACATGTACACACCATACATACAAAAACAAACAAAAAAAACAAAACCACCTACAACTAGGCTTTTGCCTCCGAAGAGATGGACAAGAAACTGGTCACAGAAACCACCTCTGGTAAAAGTCACATACTCTGCCTATAGTGACTTTTTAAAATCAAGAAAACAAATCATGGGGGCTGGAAAGATGGTTCAGTTGTTTAGAGCACTCATTCTTGCAGAAGGACCCAGGTTCAATTCCCACCACCCACATGACAGCATCAGTTCCAAGGGATCTGATGACTTTTTCCAGCCTCTTAGGGCACTCCACAAATACGGAACATGTACATGTAGGCAAAACACCCATACCCATAAAATAATTTTAAAAAATGTAAACCATCCCAATACCTAAAAAGACAAAACAAATAATACTTTGACAGAATAACTACTGAGTTTTAGTTCCCTCAGCTTTCAAATGTCAGCTGACTCCAATCCTGGTCCCATGTCCCTATGTGAGCCCAGCACCACGGACGTTCTTACTCAATGCCCCTGTTATACTGGAGCTGTCTTTGTCCTTGTCTACCTGCCCCGTGTCTGGAAGCTCCCTGATAGCAGCCACTATTTGATCACCTCACTCCCAGCTCTGCTCCTGTGCACAGTACATGTGTGATAACTGGAGGAGTATTCCCTCAGGTTGCTTGCTTTCCTGCCCCTCTCTTCCAGGTCCTGGGCTCTAGCTGGCTTGGGCGGACTCCACTCCCCACTTCTGCTCCCCACTTCCAGGCCTCTCACCTGCACACCGGATACCAACAGCTGTCTCAGTCATCAAGAAACCCACAGGACACACTCGGGCTACCTCCTGACAGCCACCATGGTTACAGGTGAGATCACAGCCATATTCTCCGCAGGATCCATGGGCTTCTAAAACAAACAGCATAGGGGTATGTGTCAACACAGCTGCACGGCAGGTGTCAGTCTGATGTCTCAGATATCCTGGGGCTTCTCCAGAATTCTGTTGCAGGGTGGGACTTCCCACCCACTTCTACTAGGCACTAGCCATGTTGATGGTTAACTCGACTTCACAAGATCTTGAATCAAATAGGAGAGAACCCCTGAACTGAAGGAGTTTCTAGACTGGGTTGAGATGGAGAGACACACTAACTGTGGAAGGCAAGATTCCATAGGGTGGGAGTCAACCTGAGAAAGAGAGCCAGCTCCAGGATTCAAATCTTTCTGCTTCCTGCCTGTGCAATGTGAACAGCTGCCTCACTCTTCTGGCACCATGCCTTGTGCACCCTGAACTCTGAGCCAAAATTAACCTTTCCTCCTTTAAGTTGCTTTTATCAGTTATTTCCTCACAGTTGCAACAAATGTAGCTAATATATCATGGGACCCAGGAAAAGCCAAAACTTCTTTCTCAGCGGGCAGATAGGTATGAAAATGCCTACCAAACAAGGTGTCTTGAAGATGCCAAACTAGAGCCTATCTCAAGTCCCCAATGCCAGGCACTGAATCTTCATGTTATTTTGGTGGTCCCCCATCAGCCATTGTCCATTCCAGTTACCTGGGCAAGTGGCCCCTTGCTCTCCATCCTGGCAGGAGCAGACATTGGGGGCGATGCAGATGCCACTCCCACAGCCAAAGGAGCAGAGGGCTGAGAGGAAAGATGTAGGTGAGGGAGCAGGCACTGGCAATTCACAGCACTGGTGTGTGCTGAGAAGGCTTGGGTCACGGGATGGATGGGTACTTACGCAGAGTACAATGCCCACTGCCCATGGAAGGGGCCCAGCCAGGGCAGCAGCCACTCCCAAAGCCAGAGAGGCAGACATGGGGGCCCAGACGACGCCTGCAAGAAAAGAGAACACTCTCCACAATTTGTATGAAGAGAGCAAGAGACACTCCCAACTCATCCAGTGATCTAAATGACCCACAATCCCTCCCCCCTGGGGCAGGACCAGACAAACATGTAAAAGAACAGATATAAGCTATGAACACAGAACAAAGGAAATGAAGGGGAGACAGGAAGCAAAGATGAAGGGAGACTGCAGTTGAACAACATGGGCTGGCTGCTTTGGGACTTGTCCTTTCATCACTCAGATGGCTGAGACAGGAGGATCACAAGTTTGAGGCCTGTCTGGGCTACCTGGTGTGTTCAAAGCCATCTTGGGCTATACAACTATAATTTTTGTTATTACTGTTTTGGTTTGCTGGTCTGGAACTCATAGGGATCCACCTGCCTTTACTCTTTCCTGAGTGCTGGGATTGAAGGTGTGTACACCACACTCAGAAATAAAATGTCTAACTCACTCGTTCTCATCCCTTACTCAGGCCTTTTGTTCACATCTTCTTGCCTCTATTGATGGCCTTAGCTTGCTCTACTGTTCTCCACAGTCCTTTCTAGGACACTCGCTTACTTGTTAATTTCATGACATCTTCATTGTCCATATCCTCTTTACTCCCCGAGGACAAGGGCTTCTTATCTGTTCAGTTCTACATCTACCTCATAACTGCTCAGTTGGTAAAGGAAGAAAGCAGGTCTGGGTGCATTCCCCTAGGATGCCAACAAGGTACCCAAGGCTGAGCCCCACCCTCTGGAGCTTCAGGTGACCTGGAGCCAGTGTCTAAAAATGTCAAAATGTCAGTCCATAAGGCCATGAATATGTTACTGCCCTCGATTTCAAAGGACAGCCAGCACCCAGATGATGGGAACTGAGCTTAAATGGGAACTCTGGGAGGGCTTGTGGAGCCTTGAAGAGGGTCAGGAGAGGGTCACTGGAAGGACAGCTCCCCTGCTGCATGAGAAAGAAAACCAGGGACTTGGTATGAAAAGGAGGAAGGAGAGGGCAATACAGACAGATGGAACAGCTTGAGCATAGGCTAGAGGGGAGCTTAACAAGGGCTAGAACTCCTGGAGTCACAGAGCAAGGACCATGAATCCAGGCAAAGAGATAGGCACCAGATGACTTTTTCCACATACTCAGAGCTGATGAGGATTTCATGCCACCAACCAGAACACCCTCTATGCCTGTCCATGTATCATACACAATGATATAGGATAAGGCAAATTTGCCTGGCTCTTAGGGTTAATAATCCGTATCAAATGTGGAAACCTAGGGGAAACCATGGCAGTACAGAAAAATTTGTTGGGGACTGTCCCTGGGGCCAAGTCCTTTTCCCTCCCAGATGTCAAAACCAATGAAGACAAACCAGGCCGACGGTGACAGCACACATAGAAACGATGATAGCAAAGCCCAGGAGGAGAGTCTGGCAGCAGGGATCCACAGAACAACTAAGTAGCTAAGCCACAGGGGGCTCTGAAAGGGACGTGAGGTGCCATCGAAGTGGTAAAAGGTAGGGTGCCCGTGGAAGCTGGTGGAGTTCCTTCTCAGATAGACAGAGATAGGGTGCCCACCAGAAAGCTCCAAGGAGCTTTTCGTGTGTGGCATGGTGATGCCAGAGACAGGTGGTGGGAGACAGAGCCTGTGCTAGGCTGGCTCAGTCTGCGGGAACTGCAAGAGATTGCAGAACCCACGTGCTGAGCTGTAAGCCCTTCCTTCAAGGCTGCCCCTGCTGTGCGCCCCTGGGAAGATGTGGCCATGGGCCAGGCCACCCGCTGACACCGTGTTCCCTTGCTATAAGCATCACGAACACACGATCACCACTCCCTCACCACCCCTCGGTGGTAGAGGACTAAGATACACTTAGGGAAAACGACTGGGTTTGGAAAGACACGCCTCCTGCCCGCCGCCTCCCTCCTCCCCAGCCAGTGCACACATGCGCAGATACCAAAGCGTAACCCTGAGCCACCGGTGGCTCCAAGGTCCATCGGGTGCAGAGAGCAAGAGACACGGAGAAAACCCCCATCCCCAAGGCAAGGTGTACAGAAGCAGAGGAGGCCTCACACCGTCAAGGAAGAAAGCCAGGCAGTTGAGACCAAGTGGCACGTGCTGGAGTCCCCTAACCAGAGGGTCAGCGCACTCCCTTAGTACAAGATTCACTTGGAGCCGGGATCTCCATCTCCCAGATTCCCTAGCCAGAGCAGTCCCCAGCCAGGGCCACCCAACTGGCACAAACTACTGTCTCTTTGTCCAGACCCCTGGTGTGCCCACACCACAGAGGATACAGGTCCAGCAGCTGCCCTCTGCCAGTGCCTTCCAGCTCCACGCCGTGGCGCTCGAAGGCTGGGCCGCTGAGAGGCACCGGGCTCTTACCTCTCCGCAGAGTAGTGCCCTGGCGCCTTCTTCCCGGTGTAGCCTCGGGCCGAAGACCCCAGCAACGGGATCAAGATGTAGGCAACATGGAGCAACAGTCTAGCCCACATGACTGGCAGCAGAGGTCCTAGACTCTACTGGGCTCAGGCCCCGCACAGGGGAGAGGGCTACCGACCTTGTCCCTCCTCCTGGAAGCGATCTGATTCCCCCACAGCTGGTAGGGGGCTGAGGATGACGAGAAGAGGGCTGGTGTTTAAGGGGAAGACTGCCTAGGCGGGTGGGGGTTGGGGGTCCTTGCACCTTGGAAAGAAACACACAAAAGGAGCGCCGCCCGCCGGTGCCTCTCTGGGAGGCGTGGAGCCTGGGGCGGGAGCAAAGATCAGGGACCCCGAGGGCGGGGTTTCACCCTCGGCCCACACCCCCAGCCTGGGTTTGGGAGTCGCTTTCCACAGGATGATTGAAGGCTTCGTTTGCACCGAGTTGGAAAGAAACTTCAGGAACAAGGTTTTTGGGTTTCCGTAGAATCCAATCGACTTGTGGGCACTCAAACCCAGGGTACTGAAGCTAGGCAGTTTTGACTTTCCCCAAACCTACCAGATGGTCAGGATAGTGAATTGGTGGTTTAGTCTGCTTCCTTGCCAAAGGACATTAGCCTGTTTTGAACCCACAGGCTACCTGGTGGGAGTCAAATGGTTGAGTGGACAGCTTCCTGGCTCACCTGGGAGGCCAGAAAGCACTGAGCAGTTGGCAAGGGAGCCAGGGGCACAGAACTAGAAGACTCCATTTTGGCCTCCTTCGATGTTGGCCCAGGCTAGAAAGCTTTAGGCTGAAGAGTGCAGAGCAAAATAATAGAACTGAGAAAGATCTAGCTGGGAGGAAGCTGACAGAGGGGTCAAGTTTTACTTAGTTCTGGTAGCAAGGGCAGCCCAACCCTTCCCAGACTGGATTAGTCAACCTTTTGTGTAAAGACTCCTAGGAATAAGAAACTCACTGCCTTTAAAAAAATCAGCTAAGCTAGTCTTTAAGAACTACATTTTCAGACTACATTTTGATTGAAAATGTCTGTACATCCCAAACAAGCCTAATCTTTTGGTTCTGCCTCAGGCTGACCCCAAGATTATTGGCACCTGGATGCTAGGTGCCTTTCCCACACTTTCCTTTTAGTTTCTGAGCAAACATTAACTTGGGTGTTTGATGCTTGTGGGTCCACGACCCTTAATTTGCAGTTAAGAGGAAAACTTCAAGTACTTTTGGATGTTGAGGTATCATGGCTAATCGGTTTTTTGGTTTTTTTTTTTTTTCTTTTCTTTTTTGGTTTTTTGAGACAGGGTTTCTCTGTGTAGTCCTGGCTGTCCTCTAACTCAGAAATCCGCCTGCCTCCCGAGTGCTGGGATTAAAGGTGTGTGATACCACTGCCCGGCGTTAATTTCAACTTGAATGGATTTAGAAGCACCTAGGAAATATGCCTTCGTGTGTGTCAGAGCTGTTTCCAGAATGATTTAACTGAGTTGTGAAGACCCATCCTAAACTTGAGTGGCACTGACACATGGACTGAACCAAATACGAAGACCATAAACTGAGTGTCAACACTCATCTGTTTCTTGACTGTGGCCTCATGCTTTCCCTGCCATGATGGCTGCACCTGTGAGCAAAATAAACCCTTTCTTGCTTTTAAGGGGGATATTCTGTCATAACAAGTAACTAGTTCTTGGCATAAAAAATTGCCAGCCATCTCACTACCTGAACCCATGTGGCTGAACCCAAACTTATATCTAGGCCTGTATCTCATCTTGTTTGGGCCCACTCTTATTATGTAGTCAAGCTCACAGCAAGCATACTGCCAAAGATAAATGTGACTTCTCTGTACGTACATATTCAGAGTCCTAAGGACCTTCAGACTTCTTAGGGACTTCTCATGCCTGGAGAAGGCAGAGGTTGCGCTTGCTACTGTCACAAGACTGGCATTCTTCCTTCCCATCCCTGGGAAGCTGCCTCTGAAACCACCACACTAATAGGATAAATCTCCTTACTACAGCCCTCATGGCTCATGACATTTGTTGCTTACCACCCAGCATACCTCTGCCACTTCTGTTCATTGCTGCAGCCCCACACTCTCCTCTGCAGAACTCACTCCTAGCAGGTGGAAATCAAAATCCTCTTCTCCCCAGTGCAGATTTCTGGATATAGCAAAGTAGGAAATTCCAACTGGAGGACCCCTAGGCCCTTTTCTGAGCTGGCCCAGCATTTCATCTCCCTACATTGTCTGCAATCTTCTGGCATCTACCTTCCCATCAAATGAGCAGTTGGGTTTCATTTGCTCTTCCTTGCCCTGGGGCTTCAGTTGAGTCTTTCATCTATCTGTTTATCTTCAAGGACTAATGTTTGTTCACTCAGTGCTTCCTCCCCATTTCTGTGGCTTAACACGAGACCCTTCACTGAGTAAAGGATCCAAGATGTTGGCTGCAGAATTCAGGCTTCTGGTTTGAGACCCAAATGGTCATGTGATGTGAATCAGTACTGAACCTAGTACTCTCAAAGGATCCCTTCTTTGGAGGCTTGGGAGTAAAGCCAGCTTGTCAGTGCCTGCATGGAAGGGCCTGTCAAGCTGGATGGAGATCTCTAAAGATGACCTTTCACCCTGAGAAGTGATAAATGGTATTTAAGGAGGGATTTTGAGAGTGTGAAGGCAGAAAGCCAGCATCCAAAGGTTTCTCGAATTCAGTCTCAAGTGAAGATGTACAATACATACATACATACACACATACATACATACATACATACATACATACATACGAGACAGACCGGAGATGGAGCTCAACAGTCAAGCTCTCATATGTCACAGTATAGCCATGTTCAGTCCATTCTCATTCCAAAATAAAGTAACTTTACTACTTCCTCCTTCTGTCTCTGTAAGGGACAGAAGTGCCCATAAATAGGACAGACAGCATATTACTCAGAACTGGATGTGGAACCGTGGTGGAAAAAGTCTGACTCTGCATTAAGATAAAGTGGTAACAATCCAGTCTAAGGATCCAGAACCTGAGCAGGATGACTGTAGAAAACAAAACAGTAATGAAGCAACGACTCTAGGGGCAGACACTTGCCAGCGTGCCCCAATGCTGAGATGCTTGCTTGCCATTTGTAAGCTACAATCTCTCCAAATTATAGCTTAATTTGAATCCCCAGTTCTCCAAACATCTAATCAAAGCCTGCTCTTTTTGTTAGTTTTGTTTTTCGAGAAAGGGTTTCTCTGTACAGCCCTGGCTGTCCTGGAACTCAGTATGTAGATCAGGTTGGCCTCAAACTCAAGAGATCCAAGTACCTCTGCTGGGCCACTACTGCCTAGCTCATAGGCTGGTCTTAAAGGAGCCACCGAGTATGTTCAGGATCAAGCCTGTACTATTGGGACAGAACATCACTTATTCCCAAAGGAAGAATAGAGAGTCAATCCATACAGGACCAAAGGGTGATTCTCAAACATATACCATTCCTGTAAAGCCAGGCCAAAGGCACTACAAGCTCTATTCAACCAACCAGAGAAACAAAATAAGAAGCAACATAAGGAGTTGGAGAGATACTCAGCTGCTAAGAGTATAGACAGCTTTTGCAGAGGATCAGGCAACTCACAATCACCTTTAACTCAGCTCCAGGATCTGATGCTCTCCTCTGGCCTTCACAGACACCTGCACTAATGTGTACAAATCAACATATAGTCAGACATATATACACACATCCATACAGAGGTTAAAATAAAATCTATGCTGTGTGGTAGAGCATGACTTTATAGCAACACTTGGGAGACAAAGGCAGGTGGATCTCTGTGAGTTCAAAGCCAGCCAGAGCTACACAGTAAAACCCTGTCTAAACAAGATGCAACAGGAAGTAGGGGGTACTGGGTCAGAAAAGAATAGCACCTGGGGCTGGCTGGCTGTGCATTATACACAGTGGTCTGTACAATGAAGACAGTAAAGGCAGCCCAACTGGCTTCAAGACTGCCTCACTGCTAGCAGAAACCACCATAACTGCTGTGCTTCTAGAATCCCACTAAGGAGGGAGAAAACATCTACTATCTGAGAAGCAAGATCTGTGACCGCAGCTACCACTTCAGTTTGCACCCAATGCAGAGTATATGAGGGATGCTGAACAGCTGGCAGAGGGAGAAAAGCAGAGACAAATACAAGTTTCTTCTTAGATTCTACTTTATTTGGTAAAATTCAGAAACTAACAACCAATTCACAGCCCCCACCTTCTTCTCTGTGAAGAAGGGAGTTCCCCGAGACAAAAGGGCTGTGGCTTGGGAATTATCCACCATCCCAGGTTTCCACTCAGGCAGCCCATAGCCTGACAGGCCTTCAGGCTGATGTTCTCAGAGGCAAGAGAAGAAAGCAAAGGAAGCTCTCGACCCTCTTCCCCCTACCTCAACCTCCCCACACCCACAACCTACATAAGACAGTAGAGGACAAAGTGTGAGTGTGAGATATCACACACACACAGAGGTGCACAGAGCTGCTTCTTGGACGAAGAGTGACAAAAGTCCTCCCCAGGAGGAGCCAACTGGCAACACCATTCAAGGCTTGGTGGTCCCAGGTGATGGCTGGTAAAAATCCAGGGAGAAAATATTCCACGTTCAGCCCATTCCTAGGTCTCTAGTGAACTGGTTTTAGTTATAAAAAGCCCTGTTTCCACACGGGTCAGCTGTGGCTCTAGGGGCAGGCAGCTTAGGGAAAAGCCTCCCATGCCAAGAAAACAAGGGTGGGAGAGGGAGAGGAGGAGGGCAGCGCCTTTAGGGAGGGTCCTGTCCTTGGCTAATGGATCCGAGTTAGCTCTTCCACGACTTTGATGAGATCATCTGCAGTTGCCTCCCGCTTCATACCACTGCCATCATCATACTGAAATGAGACAGGGAGAAAGAAGGGCCATGGAGACAAGAAGGTACTCTCACCTCACTAGGCTGGGAGATACCTACTGGTCACCAACACTGCAGCAAGGAAAAGGATTTCACCAAAAACCTGGCTGTAGCCCTTAGGGATCTGGTCAGTCAAGTTAGCCGTGAGTCTGTCACTGCTGAGTATTCCCTCCCAGGAATACCTTCCCCAATGAGCATTCCCAACTCCTAAACTCCAGAATTGGGAAATGTTACTTACTGTAGGAACCTAACTCTACCTTCCAGTCTTGCTAGAGAGCCCAGGCCTGCTAAAGTGAACAGTTCCCGACACAGAGAAAGTACCTACAAGCCTCAACCACCTTCCCTTAGATTCCTCTTTATGTGGTAAGCATTATGGAAGGTCAAAGGGCCACTGGCCTCCATGAGTTCTAGGAGAAAATCTGGAGTCATCAAGTCTCCAGGAATGACACCTGTTTTAAAAGGCCTTGCATGAACACAGCACAGCTCACCTGCAAGTTTGCCACAACCTCCTGCATCTTGGGGCGGCTGATATCTAGGAAACTTTCAATCAGATCACCATCGATGAAGCCTGTGGCTGGCTCTGTCTTTCGCTCAGTGTGAAAGGATCTCCAGGTGGACCGGTGAGTTAAAGAACATAGCTTATCTGCAAACACCCCTGCTCTCTCTCTCACTCATCCCCACCTCTGAGCAAGAGGGAGTCAGGCAGAACTAAAACAGGAAACAATCCATTTCTACTGAAACTCATACTACTTTTCGACAGTTTTGGAATTGAAAGAAAGTCCTGCTTAATCCATTGGTTCTCAATTAGGGTAACCTTTAAAAAGTTATGGCAAGGGGGATGGAGAGATGGCTCAGTGGTTAAGAGCACTGGCTGCTCTTCCAGAGGTCCTGAGTTCAAATCCCAGCCACCACATGGTGGCTCACAACCATCTGTAATGGGATCTGATGCCCTCTTCTGGTGTGTCTGAAGACAGTGACAGTGTAATCATATACATAAAATAAATAAATCTTAAAAAGAAAAAAAAAAGTTATGGCAAAGCCCAGACAAATATGGATAGACTCAAAAAGTGTTCCAGGCAAATTGGATGTCCATATTACCACCTGTCCTCAAAAGTCTAGCCTCAAAACCCTAACTAAACTAATGCTTAGGGAGAGAGCAGGCTACCCAAAGTCCTACAAGTGAGCAAACCACTCAGAGTGCTCTTCCTAAGGCAGTCAGAGAGGCAGGAGCTTTTCCAGGCCTTGCCTGGGAGGGCTTGAACTGCAACTGCACAGGAATGGATGGCTGACCCTTTAGTTTTTGGAGTTTCAGCTTATTCACATGATAAATAAAGCTCTCTGCATGGGCTGGAATGAGCTTTCCAACAGACAGGTGCTCTGGGAAGGAAGGATATAAGGAGTGCTCAATCTTGCCCACACTTTTGATGACCTTATTGAGTCGGTTCTGCATGTCCAACAGGAGGTTATACCAGCTCTCTGACAGTGAGGTCACCAGCCCTGAAGAAGGAAAGGGGCAGTTAGCTGTAGAGCACTTCAAAACCTAGATAAGCCAGGGATGAGCTTGCTGCAGCTGAGTGTGCCCTACAGGAGTGACCTTACCTATCATGCCGTTGACTGTGCCAAAGAGCACCGAGCCCTGTGTAGGGGTAGAAGTTTCGCCCAGATTCTGCATAACTAGGGAGCCATGGCAGAACACATTGACAAACTCGCCCAGGTGGAAGAGACCAACCTCCTGTAGGTGCTGCCGCTCCTCATCAGTGGTGGCAGCACTGAAAGACATGAGATGTCACTTTTTGAACCCATCTCCCTAAGGAGGCCTCAACACAGGACCACGTTTCACAAGACACTATGTGCTGCTGAGTGTCCTGGGAAGACCACCTGGAGGTCAGTCTACAGAGCCTCTCAATCTTAGAAAATACACCTCGAAGGGGCATGCATAATAAGCCCACACAGCACTCCACATGCTCAACCGCATAGACCCAGAGGCCTAGCCCTAGCCATGTTGCTGCAGAAGTCACTCACCTGTCCTTCTGACACACAAACAAGTTAAACGCATTTTCAGCTCCCAGAAAATTGTCATCATCCAAGATCTCCACTGCACTCATCCAGTTGGGGTTAAAGTCTCGGGCAATCTGAAAACAGACAAGGAACAAGTGTAGTCTGCAGTGTGGAATCCATTCCTGAAATTAATCAAGCTTTTGGTCAGAAGTCAAGGTCTCACCAGCAGAAGGTGCAGCCCTGTGTATAAATTATAATGGCCACCTTAGAGACTACATCTCAGTCCCACCCCCTCTCCACCCCATTCCACTCCACTCTAAAACTAGCCAACAAAGGCCATTTGGTTGGAATTTCCCAGAGATGGAAGTGGAATGGGCAAGGTGGGGGAGAAGAATCTCTAAGAAACTTAGTGGACACAGATGTGGCTCAGGGAGGACCCTCACCACCACCAAGGGGTTACACTGCAAATAAGTCTGCACCCAAGTCCCCGCACTACCTCTTCAAAGTTTCCTTCCATAGGCTTGTAAGCAAGCAGCAGCACTGAACGCATGAGGTCGCCCACCAGGATGAAGTCGCCCTTGGTCTTCAGATATAGGGCCATGATGTTGTTGTAATGATTACACTCAGTGCGAAGTTCCTTTTCTGTGGTCCATTCATAGAGCCGCACCTGAAAAGGAACGATGTGTGAGGCTGGGGGGCCCAGGCTTTGGGGAATGACTGTCCCCCCATTTAATCCTCCACTTCTTACAGAGTATGGTGGGTTGGAATGTGGTCTATACAGTGTTAGAGTGAACAGTTATTTCAGTATTACATACTGCTCAATTAGAAAATTAAGAATATAAAATTAGGAATGGAATTCTCTTTAAACATAAAGAGTTCAAGTAAGGGAGACAACAGCGTAAATATAACACTATAAATACTCTTTTTGTGGATAAGGTCTAGTAACTAAGGTTCAGAAATATCCCCAGAAAGAGAAAAATCCATCTACACAATTTCATAATCAGAAAGGAAAAAAAATATTACCTATTAACAAACTGCCCTTTTCTGAACCCTTCTTAAACTTGTTCACTCTTGAAATTTTTTATATGAACCCAATGAGCAAAACAATGGAAAAACCCAACAAAAATACTGGTGCTGGTTTTTCATAAGCAGTATTCAGCATGGCCCAGACTGCATAGGAGAGCCTTAGCTGAGGTGACAGGCCTCCCTAGCAGATACTTCATGGTCCAGATATCTCCCCGTAGCCTCTGCACATATACAGACTCCTTGGCAGAATGTATGAAGGCATGATCTCTTAAGGATTTTTCCAAGAGCCCTAGTCCTCTTACACTCTTTAGGAAGAAATCAATGACTAGCATACTTGCCCCAGCCAGATCACTAACCGAATCCCCTTTACCTCTCACTCTAACCGAAATGAGGCCCTCCTTCCTTCTGCTTGTTCAGATGCGCTCCCAGTGCTGACGCTCGCGTCCTCTGACACACTTTAAAACAGTTACCTAATTCTCACCCAACTATAGTCCTTGGTGACTTTAATATTCATAGAAAAGGACCTTTGAATATTTACCACCAAGCTACACATCTTTCCTAATTATATACTAGTATTTAAAGGATGTTAAGGAAAATATGGGTTGGTTCATTTTGTTTAAATGAAGTAATTCGTTTGACATGGAACACACCTCACTATAGAGGCCACAGCCTGTCCCCTCTGCTTAACCTCCACAGAACTCAAAAAATTCTAATACATGCCTTTAATTCAAACACCCTGGAGAAGGCAGACAGATCTCTGTTGAGTTCAAGGCCAGCCTGGTCTACAGAGTGAGTTCCAGGTCAACATGAGCTACACAGAGAAACCCTGCCTCAAAAAACCAAATCCAAAAAACCAAGCCAAACCTTGGGGGTCCAAAACCAAGTCCATCTACAAGTCCAGTTCAACTTCAGCCCCCCCAAATTCCATCTTAGAGTCCATTCTCTACTCCCACTATTCTGTTAGCCCTAAAACAAACTCCCCTAGCATCTACAAACATGTACAACCCATAGACCTCACCGTGCTATTGATGCTGGCAAGCAGCTTCCCATTAAACTCCACCATAGAGTACACAGCCCCTTTTACTTCCTTTTCAGCCACAGTCTGTAGTTTTCCTGGGGGAGAGAAGCAGAGATTCTCTTTAGTCTTTTTTATAAGCCCACATTTTATCTAGTCAAGAGCATCTCCTGGTTGCCCCATTGACTTAAATTTTGCCCCTAACCCTCTGGAAAAACCAAGAGGTACTGGGAGGAGTGGAAAGAGGGTAAATTGCAGTCAGAATGTAATGTATGAAAGAAGAATAAAAGTTTAAAAAAAATGAGTCAGCATATACTGAAACAAAGCACAAGTCCCAAGGCCATGATGGGGATGCCATCCCCATGGGTACCAAGAGCTGCCTCCTACTCTAAGTCATCCTATTTAGGCTCTGAGATCTTAAGAGGCTAACTGCTTCCCCAGGATCTTATATCCTTCATAATCCAAAGACTGCCCACTCACCATCTGAATACTGGAAGACCACAATACGACCCTGCTTGGGCTCCGCCTCTTCAGGATATACCATGGCTGTGCCCACAATGAAGTATGTGTTGGGGTCTTTACCCAACTTGCAGGAGACCAGGCTGAGAGCATACTCGTTTTGTAGAAACTGATGGGCATGAAGCACTAAGAAAGGAGAGAGATGACTGATTAAAGATATTTGCCTCCATCCCCCCTCACAATCACACGCTTCTGTGAGGCTGTGGCTTAGGTAGTATAAGAACCTGAGGCACTCGCTGCCCCTGCCTCTTCAGACTGTCCATCCCCACCAGCCTGGCTAATGAGATGCCCAATGCTCTAGATTTACTGCAAGTGACAGGTGTCAGTGGAGCTTTCTCTGTTCCAACCCCAATCTGGCTTTTCATCTTAGGAGATCCTACTACCCTGACAGGCTCCAGAACATTTTGGACCTCAGAATAGGCCAGGATGTAAGCAAAAGGGACGGAAGAGCTTGTATGCACCTTCAAAGGTATGCTGGTCAATGATGAGGAGGTTGTGCACCTCCACCTCTTCTCCAAAGGAAGTCTCGTGAGGAGCCGTACTGCTAGAGAATAGTTTGCTGGAGCTGACGCTGCTGGACAGGGCCTGCAGACAAAGAAAAGGCATGCCATCCCTCTTAAAGCAGAACAGGGACTGGAGGTGTATAAGGCTGAGTGTGAACAAGAAGGCTGATGCTGACAGAGCAGCAGAACCTGATGATCAAGTGTTTCACAGGGTACACTGGAACCTGAAGGTGAAGAGCCAGATCACACAGACAAATGGCACGTTGGCCCAAAATCTAAAGCTCGTGGCAATGTTACAAGTCAATCAAGCAAAACTAAAAACACGAACTCAAACAACCTACACAGTGATAGATACCAGCATCAACAGAGTCATTTCAAATGAAAACGGAGTTTAGAGGCTGGAGAGATGGCGAGTGGTTAAGAATACTTGCTGCTCTTACAGAGGAACCAGTACCCACACAGAGGCTCATAACGACCTACAACTCCAGTTCCAGGGGGTCTGGCCTCCTCAGGCACTATAGAAGCACGGGCAAACACATCTATGTTTAGACAAACACTCATACACATAAACAGAGTAAAGACCTCTGTACTCTGGATTAAGGGAGTTAATTCTATCAGAAGTGTATAGCCAGGAATGAAAGAAAATGATCTACACCCTATCTCCATGGAGTTAATTATGTACCTCTGGAGGTTACATTATTATAACCCTTGTTTTACAGACAAAACAAAAACAAAAAACCCTGAAAGCTAGTTTTGCCCAACTAAGATCAAAAGGTTAGCAATAAATCATACAACCAACTCTACTGGGTTTCAATTATCATACTGTTGTCTATTAGACCTCTCTACTGTCAACTACACACACTGTACAGCATTCCAACTCATAAAAAAAAAAAAAAAAACTGCTGAGGCTGTGTGAGGTCACCAAGTAATAGCTGTTAAGTTTGGCATGAGGGTTGTTTCAAGTTGTTTATGTGGTGCTGGGCATGGAAGCCAGAATCTGTTCAATGCAGTCAAGTATTCTACCATTGAATTACATGCCCATCTCTCTATGTAAAGTTTTACTGCAACCCAACTAAGTGCACTCTTTGAGGCAACAATGGCCAAGGTGGTAGTTGGGACAGAGTCTATTCAGCCTGCTCAACCAGATTATTTCCTATTACATTCTATGAAGAAAGCTTGCTCATTCCTACTGCCATCCTTCTTTGCTCACTGTCCTTACCTGGGTACTGGCACTGGGCCGCAAAGCAGTAGTGCCTCCACTGGTATCTTGGACTTCAATGCGGCTGGAAAGGACCCCAAAGCACTGAGACACTTCCTGATAGCAGATCTTCCTGCAAAACAAGCATGAAACAACAGTGCCACTCAGAAAAGTCTAAGGTACTATCTACCAGCTCCCTCTGCAGCTTCTCTAGCCTGCACTCACCTGGGAGACTCATAGAGGGGAACCGTGCGAATGTGGAGTTTCTGGATCTCATCGATGGTGCCAATGGTGAGCGTGCTGTTATTGGCCAATGCCAGACTGAAAAGAAGGGTTGCAGTTTAGAGTGACTTAACAAGGAAGGATTCTCCCAAGACACAATGACACCAGCTTGCTCCAAAGTAGCCCACCTCATACTAAAATTCATTTGGGAAGACCTAACTCTGATGCCGGGATCCACCAATGAAGGTAGTCTTATATAACTGGTCTAGGTAGGCCCAACAGCTTTTGATAAGGTGCAGCGAAGGTTGAGAATCACGACTCTAGGTAGGAGAGTGAATCTAACACACCAAGACTCACTGGCTGGCTCAACTCCTCAGTATTCTTAGCATATACATTTCTATCAAGCACTTTCCCCTATGGCTGCTGAGCAGAACTAGGGAGTACATGATAATCACTAAATCAGGGGTTCTAAATTAAAATGGCTAGAGGCATACACCATTAAGCCCCACATTTGGGAGGTAGAGGAAGGTGGCTCTCCACGAGTGCCCTGCCGGCCACTGTTACAGAGTGAAACTTTTTCATACCCCATACTAGAACCGCAAAAAGAGCCTGTCTAAAACCTAACTAATCGTGCGATTCACCTGAAGAATTCTTGAAATATACAGATTCTGGAACCTAATAACCTCAGAATCTGAGGAATCAAAAACTCTATGCTGTTCTTTCCAGAATACCTCACTCATCTACTTTCAGCCCTTTCAGATGTCTCTAATAAAAACCCATTATACTTCCCACTACAGCGGTTTATTGACTTTGACACTGGGGGGAAACCTAGGCTAGGGGATGAGGTGGGGTGGGGGAAGAAAGAGTTGACGAGGGTAGGAGAAGCAATGTGATGCCCCCAGTTAGTGACTCCTGCTTAAGAAAGAAAACTGGCTCACCTGTCAGGATAGCCATCTGAGTTGAGAGGACACATATAGTTCACCTCCTTGAGGTTGACATTGGAGAAGACCAACTTGTGGTTGCTGCTATAGATGACAGTGGGGCGGTCAGAGCAAGCAAAGACGTTGGTGGTAGAAAGAGAACGGAATGTCCTCAACACCGTGGGCTGGGTGCCCAAAGTCACCTTTTTACGGTCACTCAGTAAACCTGCAGAAAGAATGGCATGAGAAGGAGGAAAGAAAACAGGGCAATAGCTGCCTGGTTAAGGCTCAAAGCCACCAACACTCAACTGCTTTTCCTCACCTGTCTCGATGTTGAGCCCAAAGTAGAAAAGAGCCCCATCTCCCAAGGCACAAAGGAGGTAGTGGCTACTCTCAAAAGTGGTCATGAGGATGGATCGAGGAATGATCTCTGTGGGAAAGAAGGGCTTTAAATTCTTGTTCCACACCCTGAATGGAATCCTAACCCAAAATACCAATAGCATATACCTCCACCCAGCATCTCCTTGTGCAGTAGTTCAAAGGATGGGAGCTTCAAGATACGAGCTGAGATGTCTGTCCAGAGACCAATGGCACAAAGTGGGGACAGGCCATTGCTGTCCCCTAATGGGGTGATATCCAAGCAAGCCACTTCATGTTCCATCTCTGTGTGGCTGAACAAAGAGGAATGAATATAGCAGAGGAAGAAACCCAGGGACCAAAGATGCCCCACAGAACAGAGGGAACACTAAGCAGACATAAAGACACTCATGTACCTGATTTGCCGGAGCTCCTGAGGATGGATCTGAAGGTAGTATAGTGCCCTTCCCACAGCAACAACCACCTGGCTGCTGTTACAGGAGGCCACGCTGATATTCTTGCCCTGAGGCTCCTTCCACTCGCTGACCAAAGCTTTGGGCTCTTGAGAAACCAACCTCACAGATGCTGAGGTGATCTACGGAAAGAATAGATGTCTCTAAAAACCTGCAAGGATCTTTTCAGGAATGCAAAAGTGTTCCCCCTCCCCACCCCCAGTTAGAATACAAATAAACTATAGTTATACCACAGTCAAGCTTCTGGGGTTCCAGGACCCTCAAGAACACCAAAATCTGCAAACGCCCAAATCCCTCATAATGGTATAGTATTTGCATATAACCTATGCCTATCTTTATATATTCTATATACCATCTCTGAATTACTTGTTCTGGACTGATGATTAAACCTAGGGCCTTCCATGTTCTGCCACTGAACTGTGTTCCTTCCCCAGACTTTTAGATCACCCCCTACCCGGGACACACATTTGATATAAACACAATTCACAATTGTTTAATCCACAGTTGGTTCAATACATGGATATGACTCATGGACATGGAGAGTGAAATCCATGTACATTTCCCCAAAGTCTCTCAAAAGTTAACTACAATAGACATCATTTTTACTGAAGGAAATGGGCCTAAAGCTACTTAATATGTTTTTGTGTGTATGTATGTCTATTTCACAAGCTTGCTGGAGCAATGATAACTGCAACCCCCATAAGGTATCAATGGGCTCAGACACAGGGACCACCATGCTCAGTTTTTCTTAACCCCAAATATCCATGTGTTGTTTACTGGACATGAGTCATTAACCCCTAAAATGTTACACAAACTTATTCTACTACTGAAACAAAAAGCAAGCAAGACAACACTACTACTATTAATTCATCTTACCCATCATGACTAGGAATAAAAGCTTTTTTCTTTTTTGAGACAGGGTTTTTCTTTGTGTAGCCCTGGAACTCTCTCTGCAGAACAGGCTGGCCTTGAACTCACAGACAACCCTCTATCTCTGCTCCCAAGTGCTAGGATTAAAGGGGTGTGTCACAGCCCTGCTCTAGATTTTTATAAATTTACTACTGCCAGCTGACTAAAGACCAGTGGGTAAAGGTGAACAGCTGTTTAACACTAAGGCATTCATTCAAATACCTTGTCCACCAATGGAAAGACCCCTGAGAACGGCAAAGAGAAGGAGAATATAAAACTTGGAAGGGCATAAATTTGAAAAGATGAATGAGTGTTAGCAAGGTGCTCAGAAACCAAATTCTCATGAAAAAACAAAAGAGAGTACAGATCAGCCTTCTAAAGACCTATGTCAAGCAAGGACCAGCATAGAACAAGTGGGTGCTAATATATGACTAATTGTTTTTTTGTCATTCATTGTGTTTTGCTATTTCTCATTTTTTCCCCCAACATTCTTGTGTAGAGCTGGGCATAGTGCCCTTTAATCCTAGCACTTGAGAGGCAGAAGTAGAGGCAGGTGGATTTCTGTGAATTCAAGGCCAATCTGGCCTACATACTGAGTTCCAGGATATCGAGGGCTATGCAGAGAGACCCTGTCTCAAACAAACAAAAATATTTTTGTGTCAGTGTTAAAATGAAAGGGATAAGCAGTGTCTCAGAAGACATGATATAATTAATGCTACAAAGGAAGTTATATGTTTTGGAATTGAACTCAGGACCTCTGAAAGAGCAGCCAGTGCTCTTAACTGCTGAGCCATCTCTCCAGATAAAAATCTAAATTGATACCCACATGATGATAAGAAGAAAATAAAGCTAAAAGGATCTACTTCAAAGTTAAAACAGCTACCTCTGCACAACAAGAAACCAGCCCCCCTTCCCCCCAAAGAACTTCTGCTTTATTTTTAGTGCCATAAAAATAGAATAATTTAAAATCTAGTAGCAGCCACTGCTGCATTCTGGGTCAAAGTGAAGTCATGGTCATGTGTCCCCTCTAACCCTTTACCTGGATAAGCTGCTGATGAGCCACATTGCCACAAAAGAAAGTCTGCTGATCATCCAAAAAGCCCATCAATTCCGTTTCTTCCACTTCCTCTCCATTTAGCATGAGAACTCTGTAGCAGAATGAAAGGAAGGTTCAGGTCAGCCTGGGACCTGAAGGACCTTGTACCTTCATCCCGTAAGTACAGCAGGACCAGACCTGCTCTTACCTTGTCTGGCCCACAAAAGAGAGTACCAAAGTGTCATCAGTCTCCCTACTGGGGTCAGACCGCAGTGGCCATAAACCTAGAACAAGGAGTAAAGAAAGCATAAATAAGTACACCATGAACCAGCACCAGAGACATGTTCTCATCCTAAGCCATGAGAGGGATGGACATTCTTGGGTTGAAATCCCTTCTGTTCCTTCCTGATATTTACACACTGAAGAAGTCAGATCTCCCCCAAATTAGTAATCAGCAGGAGTTATTGTCTGGACTGTTTTTATTAGAGAAATAGGATTTGTATTTCAAGCAAATACAAATGTGAAACTGTATTGGGCTTTTAATTTAACAATATTTGCATGCTACAGCTCTACCAAAAAACTGTCTATTTTTCTGTACCCACAGACTATTTAGTTGGGCATACATATCATTAAGGAGTAAGTCCGCATTTTCCACTTTATGCATCTGAAGGTCATGAAGAAGCAGTGGAAGAATCACAAACCTCAGGTTGGTGGTAACAGTCTCTATGGAGTGCATGAGCATGTTTATTTCCTACTGCTGTTTCTTTTGGGGAGTGCCTGGGCATATCAGGGACCAGATCTTACTGTGGAGCCAAGGCTGGTCTCACATTCTGCATCATTATGCCACACCTAGCTCATTTACTTTTATTTGTATTTTTCTTTGATTGTGAATGAAGCCTGTTACATCTTTTGCCAATTTGGGGACAAGAATTTGATGTTCTTTATTGCAGGTTTTAAATTAGGGAGACAGGACTTCTAAGATGAAGTCCAACTATTTTATCTAGACTGGCATTTCTAACTTAGCAAATGTTTTTTGTTTTGCTTCTGAACAAGTCTTAATGCTTCATGGAGCTGAATTTATCAGTTTTTGTTTCTGTATTTGTTGAACATGTGTGTGCACAGGGATGTAAGTACATGGGTTTGTAGAAGCCAGAGGTTCACACTAGGTGCCTTTCTCAGCCACTCTCCAACCTGTTCTTTTGAGACCGTATCTTTCAAGGCTGAAAATACAAACCATGGGGTAGAGTGTCTGCCCAGTAGTATAGATGAAGCCTGAGATTCAATTACCAAAAAAAATCATAAAGAAATCCATAATCTTCTCCTGGTTCTTCATAATAAATAGACCCACCTTTCCCAGCTGCCTGCAGCCATCCCAGTCTTATCTATTGAAGTCTCAATCACAGATGTCACACTTCAGTGGAATGCCACCACTGATAATTCATTTTCATGAGGAACTGTGTCTGTTTCTAGACCTTTGCATCCGGTAAGACTGCCTATCTATGCAACAAACCAACTATTTTAATGGTTCTGCTATGTTGCCCAGGTTGGCACTGACAACCCAAAATCAAGCAATCCTGTGAGAGCCTCTAAGTAGCTAGTGCACTATAGGTGTGTATCACCTTTTGCTGTACCAGGAGTCAAAACTAAGGCCTCATCCATGCTAGTAAATGCTCTACTAATGAGCTGCATCTACCTCCAGCTCCCAACTACACTTTCAATTAAGGCTTAGCAACATGTTTTAAACATGTTTAAGTGTGTGGGAAGTGCTAGCCTTTTCTCACTGGTCTATTTAAAGTTTTTCCTCAATATTCTTTCTTTCTCTATATGGACTAATTTAGATCCCCCCACCCCCCAAAAAAAGCTATAGGTATCTAGGTATCTCTATTGAGACACACTAAGGAAAACGTTTAATTATTTGTATTGGCGTGTCTTTTTATTTGATTGCTCTCTTTTTAAAGTGTGTGTGTCTGTGTAGTCAACAAGAGTACTTGTGTGTCCTTGTGCCTTTGGAGGACTGAAGTTGACACTGGTATCTTTAATAGCTCTCCAGCTAATTTACTGAAGCAGTCTCTTGATGAACCTGGAGCTGGCCAATTCCAGGTATTCTAACTAGCCAGCTTGCTCTGGGAATCCTGACTCTGCCTTCTGTCACACCTGCCTTTCACATGGGTCCTGAGGATCTGAACCTTAGTCCTCACACATGTAAGACAAATGCTTCATCCACTGAGTGATCTACCCAGCCCTTTGATCAATCTATTTTTAAATCCTTTAGGACATACAAGTTCTCCTTGTAGTAGAATCCATGTGTTCCTTGGATTTGGGGATGCTTTTGCTGGGGGGGGGGGGGGGGAGAGAAGCATTTTGTTATTGCAAATTGCCTTTTTCTCAGTTCAATTTCTAATTAACTGTGCTCACATAAAAGCTGCTATTTCAGCCTGTTCCTCTTATAGCTACTTCTTTAGTGCATTTGAATTGTCGATAGTGTTAGCAGTTGATTATTGAGTTCTGCAGTTAAACGTTCACATTCTCTTTCAGTCCACATAGCTAGCTGTTTAAAGTCTGACTTGCTTTTCTAAAGCTGTCTCCTGCACACAAAACTGAGCTGCTTTTGCTGTATGGTCTAGTGTTACCATTTTTCCTTCAGAACAGGTGAGATTAGCTCATTCACACCTGCTGATGAGACAGCTGTTTGCTATAATTTCTGTCACGGTTTTAGGTTATATTTTGTTTCCCTGGCTGTCCCGAACTCTCTTTGGAGAGCAGGCTGACCCTGAACACAGATCCACCTGCCTCTGCCTCTCAAATGCTGGAATTAAAGGCATGCATCACTATGCCCAACCTGTTTATGCTTAAAAAGGCTCACTATAGCTTTTCCTTTTTCCATCAATTCCCTTGCATTTAGTGTCTGCTTCCACATTTCCCTAAACTAGTTCCCAATTTGATCAATATTTTATAATTTTCATTTGTCCTTTAGACATGCACTTCTATGCATGTTCTATCATTATGATTTTTCTTACTCCTCCTCATTTGATGTTTTCTTCTAGCTCTCACCAAAATGCCTTCACAACATGTAATGAAGCCAAGGGCCAAAGTCACTCAAGTAAGAGCTGCATCCTTTGTCCACCAGAGGCTACCTTTGATGCCTGGTAAGTCAATGCTGGCATGCTCATGGATTCCAATTCCGTTCCGGATGATCCGCAAGGAACCTTCCTTGAAAGCTCCAGAGCAAGTGACCAGCTGCAAGTAGAGAAAAGGTTTCTCAAGAACCCCTCAAGAGACTTGGGCAGTTATACCATGCCAGCTCTAAATCCCATGACCCATACTGTGGAATCAGATTTGAGGCTGCAAACCTAATCTGTTGATCTCCAGAGCCCCTCAAATTTACTAAGCAGGTAAGATATCCTAGTCCAAAAAGCAAAAACTTTCAATCACTCTTCCTAGCAAGCTTGCTTAGATCCTGGAACCTAGTTTACTAGGAAGAACTAGAGTCAGACATAACTTGCTACTTACAAGGTGGACCTCAGGCAAATCTTTCTCAGTCCTAAGTTTCCCCACTTCTGGGATGACCAAGAATACATCTAACAAGGTGCTAAAGAAATTACAGGAATGAAATTACAGGAAGAAATTAAATGAATATATAGTGTCTGGTACACCAAGATAGGCACACTATATATAATGGTAAGTATCCTTGCCTCACCAGGATTAGTAAAGAGGCTCTTAATATTATTATCTTCAGTGTACACTCCTCATTCTAGATAAGCAAGCAAGGACCGCTGAAGAGGCAAGCAAGCCTCTATTCCCAGGACTCCCTCTTACCTGACCCTGTCCCTGCCTCTCCAGGTCCACCACACACATATCCACAATGGGTCCTAAGTTGGTAAAGGTTTCCATGGCCACTACATAGGAGCCTTGTTCATTGCTGTCGACATTGAGCTAAGTAAGAGGAAAGAACAATGTTAGGTCCAGAACATCCCTAATAGATCCACATTATCAAAAGAAACTCTCAATCCTGCTTTTGTACTCCAAACGATACTTCTAGAACAGGATTGCTGCCAAACAAAGCTTCGAACCTGGAATCTCATGCACAGGCAGAGCAGTTAATTTTTAAAAACTTAAAACAATTTAGGCCAGATGTGGTGGTGCATGCCTTTAATCCCAGCACTCGGGACGCAAAGGCAGACAGATCCAAGTTCAAGGTAGCCTGGTCTACAGAGTGAGTTCCAGGACAGCCTAGAGAGACCGTCTCAGGAAAAAAAAAAAAAAAGGAACGAACAAGCATATAAATTAATTAAATTAGAATGTTTAAAAGCATTTTTCTAGGAGGAATGTCCAAAGTTTACATATGACAGAAGAGAACAATCTATTACATTAGACCATGACCCACTTGAAGGTGAAAGCTGGGTCTTGTTCATCATTAAATGTATAGGGACCTTCACTCTGCCAGACATATTACTAAAAAACCATCAAGACAAAGGTAAGAAGTTAATAATGCAGAGAGGTGGATAGCAGAGATGTCAAGAAACAAAAAAGTCCAGCTAGACAACAAACAAATTTAATGAAGAATATAATAAGCATAGTGAAAAGAAAACCAGGAAGACGACGTTTTCTCACCTTTACGAGCTGGGAGTCACCTAGCCGAGACCCGACAAATACAACACCATTATCGAGATACGTTAGGCACTCTGCAATGGAGGTCTAGAAGAACGTCAGCAGATGGAGGAAATTAGGATTAACCCTTTAGGGTTAATATTGCCCTACTCAACCAAGTGACCCCCGAGACCATCCCCACAAGCCATAATTCAGTAAACAATTACTGAATTGTTCAGTATTCCCAGAACACAGGAATCACATGTCTTTACACCCCACACTTTGTGACTACCCACTTCTCACACCATTCTACCCCCAAATCCCACAACTTATTTTGTAGGTCCTAGTTCCAAACAATAACTTTAACTCAACACCTTTAGTCTGTACAATGTAATTAAAAACCTCTTAGAGTCACTGCTTAAGTATTAGGCTTTGCCAAAACAGAGAGACTGAATGGCAAGACGAAATGACACATGAAATGTCAGTAATCACAAATGATAAAGATGAAAGCAACATTTTAAGAAGCATTAAGTCTTTTAGGAAGGAGCTCCTCCCAGATCTCATTATCAACACTGGTCGGTAGTCCTTGTCTTGTAGTCTTTGGTTTCCTTTTCTCCTTTGGTGCTCTTGAGGTTTTGAGGTTTTGTTTTTTTTTTTTTTTTCAGGGTAAAGAATCTAAGAGACATAGCTCAGGCTGGCCTTCAATTTGCCACTATCCTGCCTTAGCCTAAGTGCTAGGTGCTAGGATCTCAGGTGTACAACACCACATCCAGCTGTTTCACTTTTTTTTATGCTACAGATTATCATCCAGGAACATGTGAAATTCTCTAACAGCTAAGTCATTCAGAAACCAACTTCTTGCTGGATGGTGGTAGCACATGCTTTTAATCCCAGCACTCAAGAGGCAGAAGCAGGCAGGTATTGGTGAGTTAAGGCCAGCCTGGTCCACAGAGGATAGTCAGGGATACATGGAGAAATCCTGTCTTAGAAAAACAAAAAAAAAAACAAAAAACAAAACTGAGTTCCACAGTAGAACTGACCACCCCTTCTAAAGGTGTTGTGCATCCTGATTCCCAAAGTAGAAGTGCAGAACCACACACAGCTGGGCTGACTAAGCACCTAGGAGAATAAGACCGGAGCAGGGACAAGTCCTACCTCTCCAAGGAGTTCCACTCGAAGGTCCTTGAGGGTGACAGTGCCATCCATCTGCTCCTCCTTCTCTAAGAGCAGCATGAAAAGCCGTCCTTCCATATCTCCCAGAAGGTATCGTGAGCCATTAGGATCCACCCGGTTATGGCACACAATAGTGCTTTGCTGCCAACCAGGAGAAAGCAGCCATTAGTCAGGATCTTCCAAACGAGAAACCCTGACTTAATATGCCTTCCAAACCTGTTAGGCCACTGCATTATCCAAACTCAGACATTTAATCCCCAAAGAAATCAGTCAGATTATAAAACAGGCAGCCTTTGAAGATAATTTTCTAAAGAGCTCAATCAATATACCTTAATTTTACTTATATATTTTATGGAGAACAAAAGTACCATTGAGTGCATTCTAGACCTGGAACAGCTAGGATGTATAAGGTGTACTGGTTCAACCCCCAGCACACAAGAGGAAAAGAAGACAAAAGCAAAAAAGCCCCACATATGTACACAGAAAGATAAAATAATACAGTTACAAGTACACACTCACTACTAACACTGATACAGATTACTCAAAAAGTAGATAAAATTAAGCTTTTATGCTTTAACTTAGTGGCTTTAAGTGGTAAGAACTAAAACTTTTATAATTTGAGTTTTTAATTTTATGTGTATGGGTATTTTGCCAACATGCACACCACATATGTGCCCACACCCCATAAAAGCCTGAAGAGGCATCAGATCTCATGAACTGGAATTATAGACAATTGTAAACTGCCAGGTGTATGTTGGAATGAAAACCTGGCTCTTCTGGAATAGTAACTAGTGCTCTTAAACCACTGAGCCATGTCTCCAGCCCCCTTTATGACTCATTTTTAAAAGTCTATAGAATCTATCAATGTGTATCTAAGCCCAAAAATGCTACATTCAGTAGAGTTTGCTAAAATTCTTTTTTCTTTTTCCTTGGTGGCTGGGATTAAGCAGAGCCTCGTACACACTAGGTATGCATTCCACCACTCAGTACACTCTAGACCTCAGACTTTCCTTCTTAACGTTGCCGTGTTTCAAAAGAGGAAATAAACAGTATTTCTCCTAGTGAGCAAGCAAGCCACTCTCACACCGTACTCCATCCCCAGAGGAGCCAACACCTGATGCACACAGTGCCCAGTGTGATGGATGTGTGTAAGCCTCTTCCTGACACACGGAGAAAAGGGGGCAGCACAGTCAAGAACAAGGAAGTCAAGATGTAAGGAAGAAAAAGGTAAAACACTTGCTCACCTTAATGATAGGAGGAGCAATTGCCAGGTATTTATCACCGTTATGATAGGTGATTGATTCCTGTCCAATGATGATAGCACCTCCAAAAGGCTCTGGGACTGCAGAAGAAAAACAGCACCATTAACAGGATCAATACTTTGAAACTACCACTGAACTACATTCCTAGTCCTGGAACTCATTTGCTTGTTTTGAGATGGGAATATTACTCCACTGCCCAGGCTTGTCCAAACTCCTAGGTCCGGGTGATCCTCCAGCCTCAGCCTACTGAGTAAGGGATCTACAGACCCTTGGTTGTTTTTTCTCCCATTCTTGGTGCTTTGTAGTTCAGAAGAATAGGGATATTCTCACTGCTCTTCCACATGTACTCCTACCCCTGCCCAGTTTCTCCCCTACACTTCTGACCTTCTCTAACAAAAGGCTTTTACTTGCTTCCTTGTCTCTACTCTTGTTCCTTAGCTTGATTCCAAACACTCCCTACATCAAGGCCACTTTTAAGAAGAGTTAATACTGTTTTGAGATTTTAAACTTCCTGTTGGGTGAGATGGACAATGCAACATAAGGGGAGAGTAAGATGAAGCCCAGACAAGTCCCACTGGCCTATTTCTAATCTATGAAAGAAGTCAGATTAAATAAGCTCCACTGGCTCCCTTCAGTTGCCAAATGTAAAAGTGAGACACATTTTTACATGAAACTCTGCAAATTCATCTCAATGTTTTAGCTGTCAATGACTGCACCCCAAAAGTAAAGTTATACTTTTGGAGGAAGGAATAAAAACAGGAAATCCCAAAGCCAAAAATCAAAGTCATTCAGAAAGGAGACTTAGGGGAGATAAAACCACACAAGCTTAACACTGTGCACTGAAATGGAGGATGAAGATGAGGAAGAGAACCAGATCACACAGGAACACAACTTCCCCCAAACCCACCAACCTGCGATCACCATTGACGCTTCGGCTTCTACATTCTCCTGTTTCCAAGGGCCCTTGTTGAACTCCTTCTCCCGAAGAGACACCTCATAGGTTTTCACATGCCGCCCCTGAGGATCCTTGGGTGGAAAGAGTGGGATGATTAGTTAAGGTGGCCCAGACTGTAAGGGTCCTGTAAGGGACAAACCCCCCCCCCCCCCAAGATTTGACAATCCTGTCACACCAACTTTCCTGTCCTTATTCGTCAGAATACCAACAGTCACCTGCTGAGCCAGTGATTACTTTCTGAATAGACTGTAGGGTCTAAGATGTGCTTTTTCTGATAATTCAAACAACCAGCAAAGTTTAAATGGAAAATTGAACCTGCCACACTGTAGCATACTACTAAGAGATATACCCTGTATGCTTTTCACTTGACCACAAGGAATGTATCAAATAACCAAATAACTAAACAGGGAGAGACACTGAGGCTAAATCTAAAAGATTAAAAAGAATTGTTTTGACTATTTCTTTTCCCTCATTTTCTATGTGTGTGGAGGGGAGTGGGGGGTGCACATACACATGTGTGCAACAGCATGTGGAGGCTCAAGGTTGATGTTGGGAAACATCCTTAATTCCAGGGTCTCTCAGTCAAACCCAGATTGTGCCTATGTAGCTACTCTTACTAGCCAGCTTGCTTCTGGGAAGCCTGACTCTACTTGCTAAGGCTGAAAATACAGGCAGGTTGCCACACCCACCAGTCCTTTAAGTGGGGTCTGGGGATAAGAACTCTGGTCTTCATGCTTACACAGCAAGCTCTTTAACCACTGAGCCATCATCTACCCAGACCCTGTTTGACACAATTCTCAAGAGTACTCTGAAGAGGTGACCGCAGAGACAATACAACTTATTGCTCCCTTAAAGGTAGTCAAAAATGCTCCAGTCCCGCCACTGTCAACTCCATCTTCCTCTCCTTTTTCTGAATCGTGACTCTTCCCCTCCTTTTTTGGGATCATGACTCACATCAGTCTTGGGGCTGCCAAAGTCACCTTTAAGAGGCTAAAGAGCAGGGGAGAAAACGACATTCAGCCAACAGAAGATGGCTTCAATCAAGCTCAGACCAAAGTCTAAGATATCACGGAAGGAATTTAATCACGTGTTTCAAGAAGCACATCTCAGCTACTGTGACAGCCCATGAAGTGCTAGGCTAGAACACCTTTCATATACAAGGTGACTAATAATCATCAAATTAAACTGTTGGCATAAAACAGTCACTTGTGGTTAATAAAAACTTTTTCATCTACAAGTAAGGGAAAAGACCCATCTTCACAGAAAGTTCAGTGAACATGGATGTGGGTCTCTGGGACCCGTTCAGTGAACATGGATGTGGGTCTCTGGGACCCACAGAGAGAAATGAAAACAATTATAATTGGCAGCCCTGGTCTGGGAACAGATAGAACCAGGCTAGCCCTGTACAGTCAACACACTTGTTTTAATGATCTGATATTTACAAAACTGTAAAAAAAGGAAAGAAATGCAAAGTTTTTTATTTCAGTTCTGATAGCTAATAAGGTCAAATAAAATCATCCTCAACTAGTTTTGGCCTTACTTAACCTTATATTAACCAGAAAATACACAAAAACACCACATACATTTCCATTAGTCTGCACAGCTATACAAGCGTTCCCAGGCCCACACTCTACCATTCTGTGTAGAAAGGGACCATCATTTATTTGACTACAGGCAAGTAACCTGACCTCATACAGTCTGGCCCTTTGTTAAAGGCTGAGATTTTACCAAGATGTTGTTGGCATGTTAGTCTGGATTTCTGTGCCCCACCCCCACTTAACAAATCCGAATCAGAGAACAGCTGCCCAGGATCAGCTCTGCTAAGATTTTAGGCACAGACTAAAATAGAAGTCAAGAGCCAGCAAGTCACCAGAAAGTGAGTGCTAGACAAAACATGAACGGCTTTTTCAAAGCACTACCAAGAAGATATTTTCTCTTGGCTTGTAAAAGCAAGTTCTGAATCATTTCTCTACAGCTAAGTTTTTATAATCCTCTAGGCACGCTAGAAAGAGACTCAAACAAAGGATAAACTAGGTCATCCTATAAGATCCCCAAGGCCTACTACTGGAGTATAATCTCAGGATTAACGCCTGCTGCTATAAACCTGACAGCATTTGCTGCCCCCAAACAAGTACTAGTACACCCCAGAAAGTGGGGGGTCTGGGGTCAGATCTGACCCTTACTAACTGCTTTGTTCAAAATGTCTTAGAAATAGTCAACAATTCTCCCTAGTCTGCTACCAAATCCAAATCCATTCCTTTGGCAAAAACCCCATTCCATCATTCCAACCCAGCTTCTCCCTCTCTTCTCAGATCATGTACCTGGTAGACAAAGCAAATGGTAGGTGCTTGACAACCATACAGGAACTTGACATCAATGACATGCAATTCCTCTAGTCGGATGTTAAAGGCCTTGAGCTCTTTATTGTCTCTGTCTAGTGGAATGACCTTGAAAAGGCCATCGTAGAGTCGAAGGCCAATCATACGGCACTCAGGGTCAATGATGCCAATGATGCCAGTCTCTGAGGGTCGACCAATACGGTCCTGAGGGAGGAAAAGCTGGAATTAGGGAAGAAGCTCATTCAAAAGCAGAAGATACTGAGTACAATGCTTTCCCAGGAAGAGGTTATAAGTCCACCCAACAGGCCAGGAGCCCAAACATGAACACATATTTCCCCCAGTGAGTGAATTATTCACTTTCCCTTGGAATAGCACTAAAGTTCAGGCCATGTGGGTTTTCTCCATTTCTCTGATTACACAGAATGACTCCCTGACAGTTCACTGCTCATCACTGCATTACGACAAAAGCCCTCGAAGAAGAACTGATCAGCCTGAAGCAGCCACCTCACCTGGACATTGCCATGGGCTCTTGTAATGATGTCAATGCTTTCGCCACTCTGCTTATACTCCAGGATACAGGCATTGTACTTAGCAGTCAAGATGAACAGCAGGTCTTTGCTCTCCCCCTAGAGTCCAACACCATATCATCAACAGGTTAAAATCAGGACAACCTGTTCAGCCTTTTGAACACCACTCTTTAAGTATGCCAAGCTTTTAAAGAATTTCCCAAGTTCTACTCTCCACACAGAGGAAATACCATGCGAGCCTGTAACCTTACTAAGCTCACACAAGACCCTAAGGGGATTTAAAAGAGGCCAGGACTGAGGTAAACATCTAGGCCTTGCAATCACAGGTTCCCCCATCCCACCCCCTGCAAGCAAAGTCCTCTTAAATATTCATGGGTTTTTTGGTTGGTTGGTTTGTTTATTGTTTTTAGGCTACAGCTGAATTACAACTGTTCTAACTGCAATGGTGAAGCTGTTAAGATAACCAGATGTGCTGACTGTGTGCTATGCTCTGTGCAAACCAATCATTTCATCTTCACAGTAATCTACGGGAGTGGGCACCATTACCCCCATTTGTAAACAGGGAAATCAAGGCTTTCAAGGGTGCTTTAAGTGAGATGACTAAGAAATGAAGCTAGGACTAACATACAGCCTACCCTCTGCATCACTAACAATGTAGTTATCCACATTCAAACTCCTTCAAGTTCTCTTCCCGAAAGAAACCAACTTGGTGGTCTCTTCCCTACTAACTCTCTCCTTCTGGAAAACCTGTACAGACTGCCATTCCCAAGGGAGAGTTTCTCCACTAAAACCTTCACTCATCCCATATAAGCTATGCAACCATGGGTTCTTTCAGTGCCTGTCCCAACTAGGAACACTTACCTTGGGCCTGAAAAGCTCCATGACTGCAATCTTCCCATACATTCCCACCTCTTTGACTGGTCGAAGGCCCTCCGCAGTGACCACATAGATCTCTAATCTTGTGTTTTTAGCAATCAACAGGTTCAGATCTTCCGCTGAAGTGAAGTGTCCTGAAAGAAGAGAGCCTCTAACTCTTGAAGCTGGAGGCTAGGCCTTTCAGGTACCTCTAATAAAGCTTCCTAAGTACCTTGCCTCCTCACCAAATGCAGCACCTCAATGTCTTGCTTCACACATTCAACAAAGCTATATCCTTAATCAGACTTTTAAAAATGTACTGTCGACTGGGCAACAGCCTGGCCTTCAACAGACTATGCCCACGAGAATTCTTCCGGTGGTTGTTGGGTTTTCCTTTCTGAATTACAACAGCAGACTGTAGCTGACGCTAATGGAGAAGGCCTGTGTTTCCTTGAGTTCCCATCCAACCTCCCAGAACTTTCACCAGAAAGATAAAGTGAAGAAAATTTCCCAGAGCTTTCTGTGTTGTCCTTTTGCCTCCCAAGCAATCTACCAATACCACTCAGCTCTCTGTAGCTCTCACTGAACAAGAAACTTTTGTTCTGAAATGATTAGCGTTTACATAAATACACAAGTTTAAGTAACTGAAACTATGAGTTCAAGATTAATGTTCGTTGGTTTGGGAAGTAACTGCCGATAACGAGCCACGCACACAAACAAAGCAGAGCCTGCACACTGACCGGCCAACTAAACCTTGTTCTCCAGCAGCGACCTGGAGTAAACAACAGCCCCAGGCAAAAGGGTGGGTCTGGAGAGGGCCTCTGGAGGGGGGGTGCAGACATTGCTCAAATTCCTCAACCTCCTGGACACCCACCGGAAAATTATGACCCCTAAATTTGCCCCATTATCATCTCCCCGTTCCCCTGACCACATTGGACTCAATCAACCACGCACACAACTCATACTTCGCTCTCTGTCCCACCAGGCCTGGACCAATCCTCAATACCAAGTAACCTCCTATGAGCAAAAAGGACCCTTAATAGCAGCTTCCGCTGCCCAAAAGGCGCGTGGTGGAACAGCTCCTTTGAGATCGCGAGCTGAGGGGGACGTTCCGCGGCTGCCAGCGCCTTCCATTCCCGGGGCCCAAGTTTTTGCTCTTGCCGCCCCTGGGGCCGCTGGCCTCCCTAGGCCTGGGATCCCTCCCTTGCCCAGGTCTCTGGCCGGGGCAATCTCACCGGTCACACAGCCGTTCACTGCGGTAGGCTTCTGCGCCGTTACGACGTAGTTGTACGACATATTGAGGCCTTGGGCCGGCCTGTGGGGCGCCTAGAACGACGATAGAGAGATGGGCACAAGAGAAGAGACCGAGAACCCCCACCCTCACGCAGCCAACTCCTTGGCCACTGCCTCCGCCCCTGAGACACGTTGCAGGCCAGAGAGGCCAGACGCAGAGGATCACGGGACGGCCTCACCAGGCCTCTTGGAGGACTTACGGAGCCCGAGGCGGCCAACCAAGCAAGGCCCCGCCCCTGAGGCCCCGCCTTTTCCTAACCGCCAGAGGCCGCAGTACCCGTATGAGAACGAGAGTACGGGTACGCAAACAGAAACGGCCTCCCCTTTGGTCTACTACGCCCTAAAAGGCCGTCTGCTGGCTCCCCTTCCCCGATCCGCGCCCCTTTCCTTCCTTAGATTCTGCCTCCTTCCCTCCTCCATAGCTCCAGGCGTCCTCGGGGTTTTCCCTATTTTAGAACAGGAAGGGCTGCGGAGGACTAGACTGGGGAGAGAGGTGACCATCTGCACATCCCAGAGTAGAATCGTGCTTTCCTTTGCTTAACTCTTCGAGCTCCTCCAGATCCATTGAATGCCCTCAACTGACTTTAGAACAATCATCCCAGCCTCACACATCACCTGGGGGTCTGATTGCTTACCTCCTTTAATCTCTTCAGAAACGAAAGGGCTACCTACTAAATTACTTGCTAGCACTATTAGTGCCCCTACTGCGATACAAATTCTGAGCTCAAACACACCGCTGGAATTTCACAGAAAGAGCCTTAAACACTCAGATGACTAGTGCAATCAGCCCTGCAGATCCAGGCCCCAGGCTTCATCAGACAGCCTCCATTCCCCCAACCCCAAGGAGGCAAAGAGCAGCAGAATCTGAGGCCTGAAGCATCTCCAGAATGCCAGAGGGGAGCTAACTCCCTATTTTACAAATGAGGCTGAGGCCTAAGGTGGTCTGTTTAAAAGTCTCCCTAGTAAGCCGAGTCAGAGATCCGAGATCCAGTGGAGCTAGGTCTAAACCAGGTCGAACTGAAGATGATTTATACCTTCTCAGCTGGGTCTCTGCTTGACTCTGGAGAACTGGTTGACTAATGGGATCATTAGGCTTTGTAGCACCACTAGACATGGGCTCAAGTCCTGACTTTTACCAACACAATCTTAGATAACTCACTAGAGCTTTCAGTCTGCATTCCAGAAGTAAATTAGGGTCACAGTGCTGACTCACTACTAGTGTGGACAGCCAGAAAGGTAAAGATCTTCGTACATTTTCTCCTTCCCAGCTTTAAGCAGGACATGATTCCAGACACTGCCTTCTAGCCAAGTGTGGGTCTAAACTTTGGTCAGCCCCATGCTCCTCTCCATTCCTAGCCCACGAACTAGAATTTGGACTTGGATCAGAGTCTGAGGCAGCTCCCTAATTCCCTAATTCTTAAGGCACGGGAGGCATGATATTGCCAATCGGTGCCCATATCTTCAGCAGCTCAAGTCCTTTCCACCCCTGCAGTTGCTGCTGCTGTCTACTTCAGACCAGGTAGCAGTCAGGACTGTCCACCCTGCGGCATCTCAGAACAAAAGTGTGAGCTCAACTTGTTCCAGAGCTTTCCCACCATGGTGAGTCCTGTGGGGGGTCACAATAGAGGGAGGACCTGGGGATCCCCACTCTGAGCACCCGAAATATCTATTCCCCATCTGAGCCAATGCTGCCTCCTGGGGTTCAGAAGACCAGCGTTTCATTTTGTATCTCCAGGCTTAATCCCTGTTCCCTTTCCTGTGGGCAGGGCACTGGGCCAAGCCAAGTCTGAGGTTGACCTGAGGCACTCTGAAACCCCTATGGCTAGGATCTCAGTCATGCATTTAGATCAGAACAACAAGTTACTTGCTGTGTAATAAGTCACTTTGCTAGTCAGGGAGAGAACGTGGAAGAATGGTCTGATACTTGTTCCTCAGCCTAGGCATGTGTGGGCTGCTCCCAGAGCAGGGAACTGCAATGTGACAGGCTCAGTGTCCCTGGGCTTTACTTTAAAACTGATCTTGAATAGATATGGGCTCGATTTCAGCCTCACCACCACCACTGTGTTACTACTATGCCAAATGCTTGACTTCTCTGAGCCTCTCCTCTCCCCACCCCCACCTGCAGTATGGCAGATTAAGACCTGCTTGCACATGGCCGTGCGGGGTTGATCAGACTAGAATCCTAGAGGCCTCACATGGTACCTCCCTTTACTTGCCTTTCCTTCCCCTTGTGTTACAGGGAAACAGGCATGGCTCTGGTGCAGGAATGGTTGGGAATCTCTTGAAGGGTGGTGGTACTGGAGGCGAGGCTTGGAATTGACATCAGAGCCACACAGTGATCCCTCTTTCCCCACCCTGTGCCTGTGGCTCCAGCCACTTGGGAAAACAGCATATGTCTGGGATGAACCTGGCAGGTCTAGGCACTGGCTGGCCATGTGACTTTGTGCACAGTCATTTGTTGTGCTTCAGTTTTCTGTTGTTTGTACTAATCTTACCTCCAAACGGTTATCGGGAAAATTAAATTAGACATATTCATAAGTACTTAGAAATGAGTCTGGTTCTTAGTGCTTAAGAAATGGAGCTCATTCTGCTTGCTGTCTGTTGACCAGGGCTACTCTCCTCATCCTTAAGCAGATGTTATGGCCCTGGCCCTTGTTAAATGAAGGAAAGTCTGGCAAGAAGACACCAGCGCTTTATTTTGCATAAAGGCTCAGAAAATAGGCAGGAAGTGTGTTTTGCCGAGACCTGGGTCAGATGCAACCACTAGGTGGTGCCAGCAGTCTCCTCTGGATCCACTTTGGGGCTCACTCTTCCAGCCTCCGGAGGACAAAGGCTGCCGCTGCATCCCAGCCCACAACAGTTACTTAGCTAGCTCCAGCTTTTCAAAACCTGTTCACAAAAGGGACTATGGCACCTTTTTAGTGAGCTTTTTTGCATAACACTGGTATAAGCTCTAGTAAATCAGTTTCCCAGAGGAAGAATTGAGCCCCAAACAGGTGTTTGTTCCCTGAGTTCTCTCATAGCTAACAACAGGCAGGCATGGTGTCTGATACCAAGTCCCACTGACTCCAGAGCCTGGGCTTACAACTACTCTGGTCCCACATAGCTCCCCTCTGGCTACGCAGCCTGTAACGTCTGTCTCTGCTGAACCCAGATCCAGGGTTCTTAGGCCAGGCTTTGTACACCCTCTCTCCCAAGTAGGCCCATAGCTCACAGTGTGACTGTCCTGGCAGGATGCAGACATTCTAAAGAGAAATTTCACCCCTTCCTATTAGCTATATCAGACTGCTGAAACAATGCCTGCAAGAAGTTGGAATTTTCCCAAGAATCTCATGCTGGGGGAGGTAAAGACAGAAGCCCTGACACTAGCCAGGAGAAATATCAAGGAAGAGATTTCACATGTTTCTGACAATGTTTCAGCCAGCTGCAAGAGAGGGATGGGTCAGTGTCATGCCTTGACTGGGACTGACTAGACTTTTTATTTGTTTCAGTGTTTTATTTTTTTATATTTATGTATTTGTTTGTTTTGTTTCTGCCTTCTGAGTTCTGGAATTAAAGGCATACACTACCACAACCTGGCTTATTTCAGTTTTTTGTTTTGTTTTGTTTTCTTATTTCAGTTTTTATGTGTCAGCTTGAGACACATTGGTCTCCTGTAGCTCAGGCTGGCCTCCCAACTTTCTGTGTAGCTGGTGCTAACCTTGAACTCCAGACCCTCCAGCCTCCACCTCCTAAGGCCTGTGCTACCATACCTAGCTAGAACTACTAGATTATACATACCTAAACCTAAACCTTATATCAGTGCCCTGAAAATGGCCTTGGACATGGGGGAGTATCCCTGGGCCTCTTTATTTGTTCCTCTTCCCAATGAGAAAATATTGATAAATAATAAACAATTTGATAAATGAATAAAGTATTATAAAACATAAATTACAAGTAAATAAGAAAATTGATAAATCTCCTTTCTCTGCTTTTTACTGTTGTTTCTTTAATTGGCCTGTTGAGGACACAGAGCTGAGAATAGTTTATTAGGCTCCTGAAGCCAAGGCTTTGACCCGAACAATTCCTTTTAACAAGATTCTTCCTGTGGTTTGTGAGGCCCCTGTCTACCTCTTCCTGCCAGCCACATTGCTTGTGACACTATGTCACCCTGATGCTTCCGGGAGCCACTAATGTATTACATACCCCATATCTTGGCTTAGGCTTCCTTCTGCCCAGAATACCTCCCACTCCCCTTCCCAATACCTACATGTCTCTTACTTGTTCTTCATAAAGACTTCCCAGGTCCCTTCAGGAGACTAAGGTCCTTTTCTTCTGCACTGCCATGCACATGTGTGTTCCTCTCACATAGCATGCAAGAATGATAACTGTGTTCCCATGGAGGGCAGGAATAGCATCCTACTCTCTGTGAACATGCGGGGCCTAGCACTGGGCCCTGCCACCCTGCATGAGTGGTCTAGCTCTAGCCCATGAAAACCAGGGTGGGTGTGGGGTCTGCCCAGACTCTCCCCCATCATAGGAACCTCAACCCAAAACCTACCTCCTCTAACAGAAACAGGCAGGGCCCCAATTTCATTATTATTTTTTCTAGTGAGGACACCAACTCCCTCATTTGCTTTACATTGAATCTGTTTTTCATAGAAAACATAGAAATTCACCATATAAAGGCCTTTTAGTTAAGTGAACACTGAATAAAAAGTTGAAAGTTGAGAAGTCACAGGCACATCCACCTGGTAATGGCACAACTCAAAGCACCGCTGTGTCCTTAGAATTCCTAGGTGGGTTCTGTAACTCCTTTCCCCTGGCATGAAGTTCCCGGGGAAATTTGGCACGGTGGTGTGTTTGGGCAGGCAGGATGGGGGTCCCTGCTGACCACACTCTGAACCTCTTGTTTCTTGCTCTTCCACAGATCTCCAAGAAAATGGTGAATTCTGTGGAAGGGTGTGCCGATGATGCCCTTGCTGGGTTAGTAGCCTCAAACCCTGACTTGCAGCTCCTGCAAGGGCACCGTGTGGCCCTGCGTTCTGACCTGGACAGCCTCAAGGGCCAGGTGGCACTTTTGTCAGGTGGAGGCTCAGGCCATGAGCCTGCCCATGCCGGTGAGTATCTTGTGTTAATTGTAGGGTGTGCTGGCCAGAGCAGAGTAGGGATCCTGGGAGAACCTCAATGCTAGTGTGAGGTACCAGACAGACAGTGCTGAGGCCAGAGTTAGGAATGGGCCCAGTCTCCACCCTCCCACTGCCCCCAGCTACCCCACACCCAGTCACAGCCTGTCTCTGCACCTGGATTCTTACAGCTCTAGAAATGCAGGGTTGAGCCAGATAACCCCCGAGGCTCTCCCAGCCCAGCCTCCAGAGTGGGTGATTTCAAAAGTCTTTCTGGCCTGTTTTTCCAGTCCAGCTGACCCAACACCTCCATGAAACTTTCTTGACCCTGCAAGCACAAATCAGGACCCCTCTTCTGCAACCCTATCATGCCTTTTCCCACAGCTGAACCATTGACCTAGCTGGTTTCCTGTTTGATGCCAGGGATATGATCCTCGTTAGGAGCTCCTACAGCAGGCCTCAGACTTTGTCAGTTCACTTTTCCTGTCCACCCTCAGTATTGTGTTTATTCATTCAGCACATACTAGTGAGCCTACTGTATACTTGGCCTTGTACAGAGCACACATGTGAATCAGGCAAGATCCTCCCCTGTAGAACTTTTATGCCCCACTCTGGGAAAACAGACGTGAATAAGAACAGTTCAGAGAGCCTTATGGGTTATAAGGGACACTAGAATAAACAGTGAGGACCAGGAGAGGTGATTGAGCACTTAAAAGTACTTGTTCTTGCAGAAGACCTGGGTTCAGTTCCCAGCACCTACATAGCAGCTCACAACCATCTGTAACTCCAGTTTCAGGGGAACCTCTGCCCTCTCTGACCTCCACAGGCACTAGGCACACATGTGGTACCATGGTGCACATATATACGCACACTTGTAAAACACTCAAATAAAAAAAAATCTTTTTTTTTTTTTGAAACAAATCTTTTTTTTCAAAAGCTTTATGTAAAAGAAGAACAGGAGGAAGAACAAAAAATGGTGGGAGCAGACAGAGTTCTTTAGGGTGAGAGGTCAGGAGAAGCTCCTTCAAGATGACTCCTGTGTAGGGGTTAGCTATAGCACAAGCACATAGTAGGGCTTACCTAAACGTGGATTGCAGGTATGTGGGAAGCCCCAGGGATAACAGACCTAGATTTTACCCAGAATTTTTCTCTCTTTCTCCAGGTTTTATTGGGAAAGGAATGCTGACAGGTGTCATTGCAGGATCTGTGTTTGCCTCTCCTGCTGTGGGCAGCATCCTGGCAGCCATTAGAGCTGTGGTCCAGGCAGGCACAGGTCAGGCTTGCATGTAGGAGAGAATGCTGTGAGTGGGCACTGTGGGGGGTGGGTAAGGGCAAGGCTTAATGGTAGCATGCTACCGTTCCTACAGCGGGCACCCTCCTCATTGTGAAGAACTACACTGGGGATCGGCTCAACTTTGGATTAGCCATGGAGCAGGCCAAGGCTGAGGGCATGTCTGTGGAGATGGTGGTAATTGGGGATGACAGCGCCTTCACTGTCCTGAAGAAAGCAGGCCGGCGTGGCCTGTGCGGCACGATACTTATCCACAAGGTTAGCCTCCCCACCCTGGGACACTGAGTCACCAGCCATTTCCTTTCCCTGACCCACAGAGTCTCCACCATTACTACAGCCATTAGCCCTAGAATGCAGGCATTCTCCTAACCAGTTCTCTTTTCTTCTCTTCACATGGGGATATGTAGTCACTTGCCCCTTCCTAGCACTTCTTCCAGTGCAGGACAGGCCCTCATACCCTGCCCTAACTCCTTCACATTGGGGCACAACTGCACTTACCTTCTTCTCACTAGGCTACCATATTTACTTCCTGCACTCCTACCTTGTCAGTCATTTGTCCACCCTAACCCCAGCGGTATCTTTATAAAATACAGAAGGCTGAGACTAGAGGGTTTTGAATTTGAAACTAGCTTGGACAACATAGTGAGACCATGTCAAAACAACAAAAACAGTATATATGCCCAATTTTCATCTCACTGAGAAAACCCTGGGTTCCCACAGTCAGCTTAAGCCCCTTGGTTGGGGATGCCCACCACACTCTTTATTTGAGGGCTGGAGAAGTGGCCCAGCAGTTAAGATCACTGGCTGCTCTTGCAGAGAACCTGGGTTCAGGTCCTATTACTTACATGGTAGGTCACTACTGTCTGTAACTCCAGTTCCAAGGGAGGCCAGAAGAGAGTGTAGGATCCCCTGGGACTGGAGTTAGAGACAGTTGTGAGCTGCCTGCCATGTGGGTGCTGGGAACCAAACCTGGATCCTCTACAAGAGCAGCAAGTGCTTTTAACTGCTGAGCCACGTCTCCAGCCACTCAACCGCCACCACACTCCTGTCCCACTCATTAACTCCTGGCTTCACTGCACAGCATTTTTACCTTCTCCCAATGCTTTGTAAACATCAGATCCCTCACTGTACCTGTTGGACTGGAGCTCATCTCTGTGGCTTTATGTATGTCACATCTATGCCCTGCACAATCTTTTCTTTGGCCAGCCTTCTGTGGCTTGGCTCACTCCTGACATTCTGTAGAGGCTGATGGTGCTCCACGTGGTACTCTGCCTGATGGCCTCAGCACCCTGAGCTACTCCTGATACATGTGCCACCTTGCAGTAATTTTCAGTTTGTGTCTTTGCTTCTCTTCCTCAGACTCTGAGTTCCTTGAAAGCAAGACTGTAATTCAGCCATCTTTTTTCCTTTCCAGCTCAGTAGATTCTTGGTGAAAATGGAGTAACAGGGTGGATAAATGAATGGAGTAAGAGTAAATTGAGCTATGGGAGAAAGCTCTATGAGTCAGAAAAGTGATAGCAATGGGCTCTGTGATACTGAACAAAATAGCCCCCTTCTCTAGGCCCATTTCTCTCTTTTAAAAGCCCATTCCAGTTCTACTGGACTAGAGGAAAGGAGAAAATGGAGGGGAGTAGAAGGAGAGAGAGAAAGAGAGAGAGAATGAATGATAGTGTGTGTGTGTGTTTATGCATGCTAGGCAAGCCTTCTACCATGGAGCCACACACCCATTCCCAAACAGAAACTCTTGAAGACTCCGCTAAGCAGATAAGTTGTGAATAAGGAGAGGCGATTCTTCTACCTTAAACACGATGGACCAGGGTTAGTGTAGAAATCCTGAGATTCTCCCAACAAGAAAGTTCTTCCCAGCCTCTCTTCTGCTCTTCTGATCCAGTGACTCCTTCATCCACCATTTCCCCCTCTCTCTGGGTGGCTACAGGTGGCAGGTGCTCTGGCTGAGGAAGGTATGGGGCTGGAGGAGATCACAAAGAGGGTGAGCGTGATCGCCAAGGCCATGGGTGAGTGCCAGCCCCAGGGATGGGAGGATTGTGGCAGACATGGGGACTCAGAGCAGGCTCCTACCAATGTACCAGGAGCCTTTCCAAGTTATTCCCTGGAGGCTGGGGAAGGTCCTCTGAAGAGAGCCTGGCAGACTTGGGTACCAGAGTTTAGACTCTCAGACTCTCTTCCTAAGATGAAGAGTCGGGCAGCCTGTTTAGAGAAGAGGATGCTCATGACCAGGGCATCCTTGGCATTGCTGCTGCCATCCTGCCACCTGCTGCCAACAACAGAACCACCATCTCTCTTACGCTTCATTTTTCCTAGGTACCCTGGGGGTGAGCTTGTCTTCCTGCAGTGTCCCTGGCTCCACACCTACCTTTGAGCTTGCAGCTGATGAAATGGAGCTAGGCCTGGGTAAGCCTGTGGCCACCATGTCCGTGCCATGACTGTCCTTCACCTTGAGTTTTGCCTGCTTCAGAGGTCTTGGAGTTGTCTAGCTAGTTCGTCCTGCTTATTTGATGTCCCCTAGATGGTCTCTGGACTCATAGGTGTGCACTTCAGGCATAGCCTAGATTTTATCCTGCCTGACTTTGTCTAGTTTGCCATCTGTACCCAGGCTCTGGACACAGAGAGAGCCATGTTCCTATCTCACTTTTACCCATCATTCCATGTTCTCCTGCTCCAACCCCATTGCACAGGACCCTTTTGGTCCAAAGGACACCTTTTCTGTGACTGACATGCTCCACTTCTTCCCGTGTGTTTCTAACACAATAGGTATTAGTGCCCTCCAGCTTCTGTGACTTCTCAGCTAGCTCTACTGCCACACCATCTTCTACCGTGTGTTACATTGTTCTTTTTCTACCCACTGTCCACACCCATTGTGCCTAGTCTAGTGCAGAACACTGTATGCCATTGATGACAGTATGGAAAGACAATTAGCTGGCTTTGAGCAAGCCAGTAATAACCACATCTCTCTATAGGGATCCATGGGGAAGCTGGTATTCGTCGGGTAAAGGTAAATAGACTTCCTGCTCAGCCTAGCCCAGCCCCAAGGACTCCCAGACATGGCTCACTACTGCTTCTTCTGACAGATGGCACCTGTTGATCAGATTGTCTCTCTTATGCTTGACCACATGACAAACACCTCCAATGTATCCCATGTGCCTGTACAGTCAGGTGAGTAGCCTGTTGTTCCCATTCTCCAAGCCTTTCCTGCTCCCTTTCACAAAAGCCACTAAAGGTATCACTGAGGGTGTCACATCTATCTACAGGCTCATCAGTGGTGCTGATAGTCAACAATCTGGGTGGCCTGTCTTTCCTGGAACTGGGCATCATAGCTGATGCTGCCATACGCTTGCTGGGTGAGCCTATCCTACAAGAGGACCCTTAGCCCTTTGTTTTTTTTACTTTGAGACAATGTTTCACTCTGCAGCCTGGCTGGCCTGAGCTTCTGTGTATGCCGGACTGGCGTTAGCTCACAAACCCTCTTACCTCTGTTTCCATGCCTAACCCCCTTAACTCTTTGACCCTGGTTGGAAACAAGGCGTAAGAAAAGCAGCTGAGGCAGTGTCCTCTCATGGCCCAGAACGTCCGCTGAGTTGTCAGTCACACAAGCTTGACTTAAATTGTCACTTTGCCACTTAATGGCTGGAGTCCTGAGTCTGGAAGTAGTACTAGAAACACCTGCCTTATAGGTTGGTTATGAGAATTAAATGAGATTGGTAAGACACCCGGCACCTTCTAAGAACTCTGTAAATGGTGGCTGTAACTCATCAGTTCCTCAAGTGGGGATACATCCAAGGATGTGGTAATGGGCTGTCTGTCACTGAGGGATGCTCTAAGGAAATCAGGCCATTTCCCTACTCATCAAAGGCTTCAACCTTCTAGGTCCTTGTTTTGCTGTTTGGTTTCTTTATAAGATGCTCTGGGTAGTTCCCTTCCCCACTCACAGGCTTCTTTGCTTGACATTGCAGAGGGCCGTGGGGTAAAGGTCGCCCGTTCCCTGGTGGGTACCTTCATGTCAGCGCTAGAGATGAGTGGTTTTTCCCTTACTTTGATGCTTGTGGATGAACCCCTGCTGAAGCTAATAGGTGAGCACTGGACCCTGGAAGCATTGCTAGAGGGAATCATCATCCATCCACAGGTTCTATCCTAGAGACCACATTAGGACTGATGGTGACAGTCTGGGCTCTAGACTATGAAGAGGCTTTTTCTGGTTTTTCAGCCTTTAGCTCTCACCCACCTCTGGAAAGTTGATGTTAGTGTCTTCCTCACATCTGCCTTACCCTCTCTCCAGGGCATAATTCCACCTCAGTGTGCAGTACACACTTAGTATATCCTTATCAGTTTGGACCCACTTGTAAACAGCTTAGGGAACCAGTCCAAGACCAGGTGGGGAGTCTAGGCCCCACTTGATCTTGTCTGAAAAAGTTATGTGGCTGCCTCTAGATGCTGAAACTACTGCAAAATCCTGGCCTCACATGGCCAAGGTCTCTGTGACTGGAAGGAAGAGGATTCGGGCAGCTCCCACAGAGCCTCCAGAAGCCCCTGAAGCCACTGCAGCAGGAGGTACTGGGTCCTGCTGATGAGGAGGGGCAATCATCCTTGGTGATCAAGACTTTGCTTTGAGTGTAGTATACAGAAACCTTGGCACCCATACTTCCCACATTGATGATGTTCAGCATACTGTCCTTCCTTTCTAGGTGTAGCATCAAAGCAGATGGTACTTGTGCTGGATTGCGTATGCACCACCCTCATTGGACTGGAGGAGCATCTGAATGCCTTGGACAGGGCTGCTGGTGATGGGGATTGTGGTTCTACCCATAGCCGTGCTGCCAAAGGTTGGCCTCTTTGGGACACTCGGGCCAATCTGGCACACTAGCTCTTAGATTTGGACATTCCATGAAACCAATTTCAAGAACATTTAGGAGCTTTCGTGGAGTTGCTCTTTTCTTCACCAAGTGAGGCCATTTACCACACCTTGGCACACCCCTCACCTTGTTTTCCCGAAAGAAAATGCTGCTCTTAGCACTCTCAATTGCCCACACCACCAAAAATCCCTGTTTGTCCAGCTGTCCAAGAAAGATGTATTCATCTGGGCAATGGCGGCACACAACTTTAATCCCAGCACTCAGGAGGCAAAGGCTGGTGCATCTCTGAGTTCAAGGCCAGCCTGGTCTACAGAGTTGAGTTCCAGAACAGCCAGGACTACACAGAGAAACTATGTCATGAAAAAAGTCAGCACTGGGCTGGAGAGGTGGCTCAGTGGTTAGGAGCACTGACTACTCTTCCAGAGGTCCTGAGTTCAAGTCCCAGCAACCACATGGTGGCTCACAACCATCTGTAATGGGATCTGATGCCCTCTTCTGGTATGTCTAAAAGCAGCTCCAGTGTACTCATATAAATATAATAAATAAATCTTTAAAGAGAAGAGAAACAAACAAGCAAGCAGAAAACATATCCTTCAGGAAATAAGACCAATCAGGAAAACACTAGCAAAGACCAGGGAGAGAAAAGGAAGTGGATAGCACCTCTGAAGGGCCACCTGTCTCTACTTGCAGCCATTCAGGGCTGGCTGAAGGAAGGCCCAACTCTAGCCAACCCTGCCCAGGTACTCTCCAAACTGTCTGTCCTGCTCCTGGAGAGGATGGGAGGCTCATCTGGGGCGGTGAGTAGACGCAGATCCTGAAGGCACAGACTGATGGGGAGGGATGCAGGCTTTGCTGGGTGCCGGCCAGCTCCGTGTAATCAGCTTTTTGGTCCTTCCCAGCTCTATGGCCTGTTCCTGACTGCAGCTGCCCAGCCTCTCAAGGCCAAGACTGACCTCCCAGCCTGGTCTGCTGCCATGGATGCTGGCCTAGAGGCCATGCAGAAGTGAGCCAGAACCCTATGTCTTAACACCAGGGGTGTGTTGGGGAGGTGATAGATGGTTCTGCTCCCAGCTAGACCCTGTCCTTACACCTAAAGTAACCACCTTGCTCATTCTGTCAGGTATGGAAAGGCTGCACCAGGAGACAGGACAATGGTATGTACTCAGGGTGTTCCTCTTTCCCCTTTTGAGCCTATAAGCCCCAAAGCTACCCTCAGTGTCAGGGCTTCTTAAATCCCCTTTCTCTGACCTTGTCCAGCTGGATTCTCTGTGGGCAGCAGCACAGGAGCTCCAAGCCTGGAAGAGCCCAGGGGCCAGTCTCCTCCCAGTCCTGACTAAAGCAGTCAAGGTAAGTGACACTCAGCTGGACAATCAAGAAGCCACCAAGCTCCAATCTCTAGGTGGCCTTAAGCAAGTCAATGGCCTCTTTTCACCATCATCCCAACCTTTATAAAACAGGGGCGAGCACCTATCTCAGAAAGTACTTATGTTGCTAGAAAGATAAATTGAGCCTAGCCTAGTACCCGGGCTGAGGCTCAGCAAATATGGGCCCCTTTCCTTGCTAGAAGCAGATAAGAGGTGACCTTTCCACTGGATGATGGTACAGAGATTGCTGGCAGAATGGGACAAAGGATCTAGGCTCAGATTTCAGGGCCCAGGGGGCCTAGTATCCTGTTCTGGAGCCAACTTCCACTGTTCCTTAGAGTGCTGAAGCTGCAGCAGAGGCCACCAAGAACATGGAAGCTGGTGCTGGGAGAGCAAGTTACATCAGCTCTGCACGACTAGATCAGCCAGACCCTGGAGCAGTCGCAGCTGCCGCCATCCTCCGTGCCATCCTGGAGGTCTTGCAGACGCAGGGAGCATGAGTGCTTTTCTCCTCCTCAGCTCCTCTCCTGTTTGTTACTTCCTCTTGCCTTCAGATAGTCACCTCCCCCCCCCCCCCATACCCATCCTCTGCATGGAGCAGGACATCCTTCACCACACCTCCACAACTGTTCCATGAAGATAGTATCCGGCCGGGTAGGTCACATGCCCAGGCAACACTGTTCTTTCCCTCCTCAGGAAGAGGAGTCCCTCAGTCACCCCACCCTAACCAGCTCTGGATGTCAGTGATTTGGCTTTTCCTGAGTACAGTACAGCCTCTAAGTGGGTGTACTCATTTGGTTTCAAGATTCCAGGCCTCTTCCTCTGGAAGGCCTCCTATACGCAGTCAGTATACAAGAGAAAGCTAATAAAATCCATTGAAGCCATAGGACTTTATCCCTGGGTACAGTGACCATGACCCATCTCTTGGCAGGCAGTTTATCACCTGTGTTCCATACAAGTTCTGTTCAGCTGGGCTGTTTCCATGGGGGCTGCTTTCCCAGGCTCCCCTTTTCTTCACCAGCACACATCATGCCAATGTACAGCAAAGTGGTAAAGAGGCTTTTCTCTACACCAGATCAACAAATGAGTCTTCCGAAATTACATGGGCATTGAGTTCCCAGAAGACATGGACCTACTGTTTTAAGGCTCTGGTATAACTCAGAAGCTGCAGTCATGTCAGTTCCCAGGTCTCTCTAGAGCAATTATTGCCTATGCCCTGAACAGCTGAAACGCAGATGACTGGTGCCTGGTGGGGACACCATATGTGCAGCTCACACCAGGCAGGACATCCTCAGTGTAGGGAGGTGATTCAAGGCACTAGCAGGTCCTATCCATGACATGAAGACTGGCTCTGTTTTAAGCCAGCTATGGGAACTCATGCCCGTATTTGGCCAGTAGAAATCTATAAAACTGAATAATACCCATCTCAAGACAGCAAGATAGCTCACTCATTAGTAGCCTGAAGGCCTAACAACTTGAATTTGATCACCAGATCCCATTATGGCCTCCACATGTGCTGTGGCATGAATGTGCCTACACACACAAAGTAAGATTTTGGTTTTCAGAATGGTAAACATCTCAGGGACATAAAAACTCAACTGAGAAGAAGATCCTAAGCAGTCTAGTGTTGTAGTGCTGTCACCAGAACAGGTGTTAGCATTGGTGTCAGGCACACTCACTCCTACTGTGTCACCACCTGTAACTGTTCATACTATCATCTGTGTTACTCAGATTAGGCACTGGGATTCCTTGGCCTCTGGGCCTAGAGTCCCCTCTTAATCTGCTTCATTAAAAGTCCCTGACAACAAAACTGGGTGTCAGCATGTACAGATACATGTTCCCAGTGAAGGAAAAGGCTGGGGTCAAACACTGACCTATGGATTCCAACTCTGTCACCCAGCAGAGTGACACCAGGCAACTCTACTTACCTGCCCCACTCCACTCCGTTTGGAGTCTTGTTTTCCAGATTTTATGGCAGAGAACACTCTTTTCCTAATGAAAGATGTGTCCTGCAGCCATTCATTTTGAAGGACACCCACACAGATTTAAATAGCATGCAATTCCAGGAACATAATCACGGATTTCTGGTTGGCCCTCTCTGCTTCTGTAAGGGTCAAACATGTCCTGAGGCCTTTGTATATTGTCAAAACTCTGACTAAACTACAAGGCAGTGTCAGCAAAGAATGTTTCTGTATTCTAACAGAACTCCACTTCATCCCTAATGTGATGGAATTAAGGGGTAGGACCTTGAGCCCAGCCTAGTGGCTCACACCTTTAGTCTGAGCACTCTGGCACCAGAGGACAGGCAGATCTCTGAGTTCAACATCAGCCTGGTCTACATAGCAAGTTCCAGCTCCATAGTGAGACCATGTCTCAAAAATTACAAAAAAGAGCTAAGACCTTTGTTAAGTGATAGTGGGACCAGGCCCTTCTAAATGGTATGTAGTCATCAATTACAAGGGTCTGGGAGCAACTTGTACTTGTACCATGTGAAGCCACAGTACAAAGATGGTAGGGGGAGTAGCTCTTACCAGACACATGTTGTTTCCTTGACCTTTGACATCTAGCCTCCAAAAGTATGAAAAAGAAGTGGTTTTGTTTAAGATTATTTTAAAAAAACTGTCTGAACAAAAGAGACCTTTAATGTTTAAAAACACATTTAATAAAAATCAGATTCATGAAGTAAATAGCCACTCATGAGTGAAGCAGGAAGATGCTCATGCAGGTGCTAAGCAGTCACCCCAATGGTGTTCCGGCTTCATTTAGTCAGCAAGTCCATGCCAGCCCTCCTCCCAACTTCTGGCAGCCGGGTTGAAGTTCAGCCTGGTCACTATCTGCAGAGAGTGCAGGAACCCAACTAACTCTTCCTGCCTGCCTGCCTGCCTGAAGAGGCACCAGACAGGGCTTGCCTGAAGAAGGCATGAAGTGCCACAGGCTAATACAAAGGAGTGGGGCAAGACTCCTCCCTCTCTACTCAGTTTCTATTCAGGAGAAGAGCCAAGCTCACATTCTGGTATACCATAGAGGAGAGCTGGGTGATCTTTTGGGGAACAGAAGCACCCACTACTCAGTAAGGAACACCTCTGAAGGCAGCAGCAGTGAATGGCTCCCAGAACTCTGCCCAGCAACTTGCTTCATGATGCTGGTTTCAATTTCGTAGTAGGCTGGGGCAAGCATAGTGTCCAAAAGAGCATAACTGGAGGAGGCAGGAAAGCCCATACCCACAAGGGGATAGAAAGGAAGGCCAAAGGAACCTCTCACTTATCACTGGGACTCTAGGGACAGGATGTCTGTTCTTGGGAGAACTGTTTCATGGGGCTTGTAGGGCTACCTGAGGGGGACAGGCATGTAAGTCACAGGGAAAGGGCGGGATCCAGGCAGCAGCTGGAGCAGCAACTAAAAGAGGAGGAACCACATGGTCACAATACACACAATACAGTGCATCAAAGTGAAAAGAGCAGAGTATCGGGCACCTGACTTTACAGCAAAGGCTTCTCCCGCTGTCACTGTCCCAATGAGTTGTCCCTCAATGCAACTGTCCACCCAAATGCACATCCAGGGCAGCAGAGGAGGAGAAAGCCTACCTAAGTGAAACAAATGCTCCTACAGAGAGCAGACTTTATATTTTACACCTGTGGGCTACATTTGAACCCCAACTTTAGTTTCTACCACATCCCCAGGAGTGGTAAGGAAAGCAGCCCGAAATCTGCAGAGCAGCAGAAGAGATATGAGTAACCAAGGCAAGGAGGTCCTTGTGCAAATGGAGAACCTGAAAAAATGGCAACAAGTCAAAGCCATCAAGAAATGCAGATGAATAGCAAGTGGCTGGAGAGAGCAAGCCTGGAACTGGAGTAGCAAGTTTGATCTCTGGCCCAAGAGAAGTCTGTTGTTAAAACCAGCCAGGAGCCCCAGGACAGCAGAGCTTCTGAAGGAGCAGAGACTGCATCGCCGACTGTTCCCAGGAGCCCCTGCCTGCTTCACTCCCTGTCATGCAACAGGGGCTGGAAAGAAGGAAGATGCACAGGGGTTAAAGGCATGACCTCAAAAGAGCCTGAGCTTCAAGAGGCACACCAGGCCCAAGCTGCTCAGACAGACCCTCATCCTGCAGGGTGAGCCCAGCCAAGCCACCAGATCTTTCAAGGAAGCCCAAAAGTTCCTGAGATTGGTCCATAACATATCTTCACACATCTGCCAGATGCCTCAGTTGCCAAGAACAGGCAAGAACTGCTTTAAGCACTTGATGTATCACCAAGCACTTGTCCCACTATTCTTGCCACAGAGCTGGCAGAACCTCACCAGGTTCAAGCCCTTCCACATGTCATCTCACAGAGCCAAGGAATCTTGTAGGGGAGGGGGGACCTTGGGAAGTCACTCTGACACCAGAGTCCCCATCAACCTCTCAAATCTGCACCTTCAAGCTGCCTGGCTTCCCAGCTGGCTACAGAATTGATCTTCTTAGCAAGGTGCAAATCCTTCTTGGGTCCTTCTCTACTCCTGGCCTTACCCCACCTAGAATGGGAGACAAGCAGCCATACCTGTCTGTCAGTCAGAGCTCCTGGATCTGGACGCTTCCATGATGAAGCCAGAAGAACATAAAGAACAAGCAAGCCAAAAGCTACCACCAAGAGCCCTGTGCTGTTGGCAAAGACAGCCTCACCAGGCAGGCTGGAGTAGGGATTGGTGGCATTTTTCCTGGAAATAACAAAATAATGTGGGTCTTTGGAAGAACTTTCTTTTTCTTTTTTTTTGGTTTTTTCAGACAGGGTTTCTCTGTGTAGCCCTGGCTGTCCTGGAACTTCCTCTGTAGAGCAGGCTGGCCTCGAACTCAGAAATCCGCCTGCCTCTGCCTCCCGAGTGCTGGGATTAAAGGCGTGTGCCACCACTGCCAGGCAAGAATTTTCTACCTTTTTTTTTTTGCCTAGCAAGAGACTAGATTCTCACAACCTAGAATTAACCTATTAAGACCCTATCATAATGACAGGCAGGAAAAATGAGGATACTAGTGAAATGAACCTGCCCACCTTTACATAACTAGTACATAGTAAAACCAAGATCTAAACCCCAGGACTGATTTCCAATCTTATTTGCTGTTCACTCTACCAAACTGCCTCACAACCCAGAACAACAGTGGCCAGACATACAGGCTCTGGAGGCAGACAGCCTAACTCAGTTCCCACTTCTGCCATTTACTGGCTGTGTGTTCTTAGGTAGTTACTCTGTGCCTCAGTACACTTTCTCTTTTTTGACAAAGTCTCAGTATGCAGCCCTGCCAGGCTTGGAACTCACTGTGTAGAGGAAGCTGTGCCTGTCTATGCTGTTGGGATAAAGGCAGGCAGCCACTATGCCTAGCTCACTACAGTCGCTCATGCTAACAGCACCAGATGCTATAGAGTGCTCAAGGAGGTTAAAGGTGAGGTGCTTTAAACAGTGTCTGACAGACAAAAGGTGCAGTGTCATTTGGTGCTTAGGAAGTATTGCCAGTTTGCCAATTTCAGCCTGAAGACCAGTTAATTCTGTCATCTTCCAGATCAGGAATTGGACTCAAGCCCTCCATTGGCGGTTCTGTGATTATAGGATGTATTGCCTGAAGCCCCTACTCCCTCCCATATGCCTTAGTGTTAGAGGCCCCTTGAAACTTACAAAACAAAGAAAAGCTTCTCATTGATGCCAGAAATAACAGATGTGATGGACAGGGAAAGGATGCAGGCTCCAAAGAAGACATGCACAGGTTTCAGGAGGCTTCGAAGCCACTGTGATGCCCAGGGCAGGAGAAAGACGGCAAATCCTAGGAACCACTGTGGACACAAGGGAAGAAGTCTGTGGAGCTACAGGGTGATGACAATTGTGCCCATTCATCTACAGTGTCTCCTGCTGGTCACTATCCTATTGCCCCTCTTTTTCAACTCAAATATTCCCACCATACACAGCCCAGACCACATACCACACACTACTGTGTTCTGCCTATTTCTATTACACAAGCAATAAATGTGTGAAGGGCTTGTAACAAACACTCAGAAAACTTAGCCGCCTTTGTTAGCCTTGGTTTCCAGCCAGTCCTAAGCCATAAACAATTCAAGCACAGGACTGGCACTGAAATACTGAAATCACTTTTTAGAACTGCTTCTGGTTCAAAGAGGGAAGAGTGGAAAAAGAAAAGAGGTTGCACTGGAGTCAGCATGACATGTGAGATACAAAGTTAGGAGAACAGACGAGCAGTGAGACAGGTACAAGGAACAAGATAAAACTCTCACAGGATTTAAAGTTGAGTCTACAGACTATTAGGCCCTCCCCAAGTTAGGGGCAGAGAGAATTCTGGGAGCTGAAGTTAGTGAAGCCATGCCCAAAGCACACAGTACCCACAGGAACTCAGAAGGAAGAGGCAGCGGGCACCTACCTGACAGGCGAAGAGGATGACAGTAGTGATGCCCAACCAGCTATGCAGGGAGTAGAGGTGTGTGATTTCTGAATGGTTGTGAAACCGAAAGACGGCAATCAGCCCCACAACAGCGAAGGTGAAGGCCAGCAGGTGCAGTGCTGCATGGAGAACTTTCCAGGGCAGCTTGGGCCCCACCCACGATGAAGGCAGGCGGTACACCAGTGAGGCTGCAGAGAGAACAGTCCCAGGGCTTAGCCACATCACCTTACACTCCCCTGATGTGACCCTACAGAGCCTCTCAACAGGAAGAGGTAAGTGCCAGTGCATTGATTCCTGTCCTGACTGGTTTCTTGTCAACTTGATAAAAAATAGTTATCTGAGAAGAACAACTCTGGTTGAAAAATCCCCCCTCATCAGATTGCCTACAGGCTAGTCTGTAGAGCATTTTCTTGATTAATGATTGATATGGGAGGGCCAAGCTCACTTTAGGTAATATCATCCCTGGGCTGGTGGTCCTAGATGGTGTAAGAGAGCAGGACTGGAGAGATAACTCAGCAGTTAACAACACTAGTTGCTCTGCCAGAGGACTTGAGTTCAATCCACATGATGGCTCACAGATACCTGTAACTCCAGTACCAGGGGGATCCCACACTCACTTCTGGTCTCCAAAGGCACTGGATACACACGGTACAGAGACGTACAGCATGCAAAACAACCATAGACTCAAAAACAATGATTTAAAAGATTTTAAAGAAAGAAAGAATGGAGGGAAGGAAAGAGGGAGGAAGGGAAGGAGGGAGGGAAGGAGGGAAGAAAGGCTGAAGAAGCCATGAGGAGCAATCCAGTAAGCTGCCTTCCTTCACAGCTTCTGATTCATTTCCTGCCAACTTCTCTTTCATGCTGGACTAAAATTGTAAGGTGAAATAAATCCTTTCCTCCCTAATTTGTTGTTGGTCATGTTGTTTTATTACAGCAATACAACCCTAGCTAAGCCTGCTCAGCACCGGCCATCTCCTGTTATTTGCAGGAGGCAGTTGGCCAGGAAAAGAGTCAAGAAAGGCCGGTTAAAATGGGACGAGTTTTTTCAAAAGGTCCTGGCTCAATCCTGATCGCAGCTTTGTGGGCTGATGAGCACTGTCTTTCCAGGTCTCATCACAATGAATCCAGCCAGCCAAGGCTGGTTAAGAACCCAGGTGTGAAAGCTGATGATGTAGCTTGTGAAGAGACCCTGTCTCAAAAAACAAAGTGGAGTTCACAAGATAGCTCAGCAGGTAAAAGCACTTGGCACATAAGTCAAAGAACTCCAGTTTGATCCCTGGAACCCACAGTTAAAAGAAACAACTGACTTTAAAAAGTTGCCTTCTGATTTCCACATGTATGCTATGGCGCGCGCGTGCGCGCGCGCACACACACACACACACACACACACTACTACCACACTAATAATAAATAACAAACAGAATTTAAGACATAGCATAGTAGTACATGTCTTTAACCCCAGCACTTAGGAAGCAGAGGCAGGTGGATTTCTGTGAATTCAAGGCCAACACACATGTGCATGTACATATGCACACATCATATACATCGTAAGAAAACAGTCAAGAACCAGAGGGGATGATGTGTGAAGTATACATAGTGAGTGGCTTTTGGCAATGCTATCATCATTCCCATCCTACAACTGGGAAAAACAGGCTTCACACAGATTTGAATGCATGGGGCAAAGATGGATCCTTGACCCAACTGTAATGCAAGAGGCTTTAACTTCTTTTTCTCTAGAGCAGGGGCTAAACTGCAGTGCCAGGCCAAATCTAGCCTGCTGCCTAATTCTCTGAATAAAACTTCACTGAGACACAGTTATGTTCATGCATTTTACATACTTTCCATGGCTGCTCCCATGATATGATGTCTGTGCCCAAATATATTCTCTCTCTCTCTCTCTCTCTCTCTCTCTCTCTCTCTCTCTCACACACACACACACACACACACACACACACACCACCACCACCACTGCCGTCACCTCCACACCAACAATAAATAACATAAAAGCAGAGCTGAGTAGCTGCAATACAGATTACAATCATATCATTACAAAGCTTGAAAAAATTATGCTCTATTCCTTTACACAAAGTTTTGCTGACCCTGTCTCAGAGTATCTGTGAAGCTGTCCCTACACTTTCCACTTCTTCCCCTAAATTATATTTGGTCACAGGGACAACCCAATTCACCCTGCCATGGTAGCCTCAAACTCAACCCTCTTGGAGAGGGTAAGTGCTGCCAGGCGCAGGCCTAGGCCATATCATGCCTCCCACACTATGAACTTACTACTCACCAGCTCCATAGAGCACCACCATGCTGGACACCATGAGCACTGGGTGCCAGTTAAACATGTGCACAGTGCCATCCCAGGCAAAGCCACCACGCCAGTACTGCATCCAATAGGTAGTGCAGAGGATGCACATTGATCCCAGAGATCCCAGCACCATGAGGCACAGGTAAAACCATCCTGAAGCCATTCTGATCAAGAACTCCTAGAAGAAGCAGAAATCACATGTCCTGGCTGACCATGGTGTACTCACATAGCAGCTAAAGGAAGTAAAACTGACTTCCTTTTCTGCCTGTGGTATGGGATCATTTGCTTCAGTTCCCCTGTCCCCAGATGGCCTTGATGTTGAGGTAAACTCACAATGAGTGAGGCCCCACCCCTGCACCTGGCAGGGCACAGACCAAGTATAGCACTCTGGTGAGATGACAAGGCCCTGGACTCACAGCCTTGGTACTGATTAGCCTCCCCACACAGAACCAGAAGGTAAAATATGGCTGCCACACCCAACCCAGTTAAGGGACAAATATTAAAACCATAACTGCTTAGACCACAAATTCCCTGGGTCCCAACATAAGGCAGCAAAACCACAATCTAATGGGGTAAACATGTCCTAGGCTGGGTATGCCTTGAACAAAATGACTGGGTGTAGGGGCTGGAGAGGCAGCTCAGCAGTTAAAAGCATTGTTTTGTTGTTGTCGTCTTGTTTTGTTTTTGAGATAAGGTTTCTCTGTGTAGCCCTGGCTGTCCTGGAACTCACTCTATAGACCAGGCTGGCCTCGAACTCAGAATGCTGGGATTAAAGGTGTATGCCATCACTATCTGGCCATACATATAATTTTTTTTAAACGATTGAGTGTGGAAAAGTTGTAAATGGCAAATGGTTTTGGATTTGGTAATATTTGAATGTTGCATGTTTTAAGCTATCATTTTGGTGACCAAAAGGTTTTAGGTCTGTCCAGGCATGGTGGCACAACCCTTTAAGCAGAGCCCTCAGAAGGCAGAGGCAGAAGGATCTCTGTGAGTTCGAGGCCAACTGGTCTACAAGTTCCTAGCACGTTCCAGGACAGCCAGGGTTAAGAGAGAACCTATCTCAACCCTGGCTTAATATAAAACAAAGCAAAACAAAACAACTAAAAAGGGGGGCAGGCAGATCTCTGAGTTCAAGGCTAGTCCGGTCTATGGAGTGAGTTCTAGGACAGCCAGAACTACACAGAGAAACCCTGTCTCAAGAAAGCCAACCAAGTTTTACATTTCAGAATCTTCCGGACTTTTAGCTAGGGATGCTCGATCCCTTCCATTATGTCACCTGTCAAAAAGCCGTATGTGCTCCCATTTCTGTATAAAAAGATCTTCCTGGGGCTGGAGAGATGGCTCAGTAGTTAAGAGCACTGACTGCTCTTCCAAAGGTCCTGAGTTCAATTCCCAGCAACTACATGGTGGCTCACAACCATCTGTAATGGGATCTGATGCATTCTTCTAGTGTGTGTCTGAAGAGCTGCAGTGTACTCATGTAAATAAAAATACATAAATCTTAAAAATAAATAAATACAAAATAAAAAGGTCTTCCTTGCAAAGGATGAATTCTATGGGGTTGATGACAGAACCCTCCACTCCTCTCCATGAACTGAGGGTATCCCTTGGCTGTTTATACACCTGAGACTTACTTCTGCTCTCTCTTCTCTGGGGAAAGTCCAAAGGAGAAAAAGAGGAAGCAAGAACTAACTCATGGTCTAAAAGGTGATTATTTTTAGATTTCTACCAACTCCGCTTTCAGGTTTTCTCTCGTGAGTATTTTTTTTTTTTTAGATTTATTTATTTATTTTTATGTATATGAGTACACTGTTGCTGTCTTCAGACACACTAGAAGAGGGCATCAGATCCCATTACAGATGGTTGTGAGCCACCATGTGGTTGCTGGGATTTGAACTCAGGACCTCTGGAAGAGCAGTCAGTGCTCTTAACCTCTGAGCCATCTCTCCAGCCCCCTCTGGTGAGTATTTATGTCACAAGGAGTTATTCTTTAAAACCAGGTGAGGCTCTATATTTGTATTCGATGACAGGGGCAGGTATGAATCAGATTCCCAGGACCATATACACACTTTAAAGAAAGCCAGGGAAGTGGAAAAAGACCCAGCCCTGCCTCCAGTAAATACACACCAAGAACGTAGTAATGTGGGTTCTTGATATTAAGGGCCATCTCTCTGGATCATCTAAAAGGAAGAATAGCCAATAATGCCTAAGGAAGGATAATGCTCAAATCCTCACCCTTAAGAGCCAGCAGAAGGCTCACAGATAGGTGGTCTGATCTCTAAATTTCACCATCTGAGCACCTGGAGAAAAACACTTAACAACTGCAAGACTTGTCCTCTGAAGGAAAAGCATGGAAATGAAAATTAATTTCACACCAGCTCTAAGCACCAGAAACTGACATACAGTCCCACTTACTCCTCTTGGTAACTCTGTGAGGAGTGTTACCCCAAGCCTATACATGAGGAAACTAGAGTTCAGATGCACAGTAACTACCACCAGGACCCAGCAAATCCACAGAAGTTTCAAAACCTTGTCTATTTAGCTTTAGGGTCTTAGAGCTTTTTCCTCATCCACAGGTTATAAAATCACAACAAAAATTGCAAGGACATTATTGAGAATCAAGTATTATAACTTCATATTTGTTACTATCATAGTATTTGAGAGAAAGTTCGTGTGTGTGTGTGTGTGTGTGTTTGTGTGTGTGTGTGAAGGTATGCAGCAAGCATTCTTAACCACTGAGCCATCTCTTTAGCCCCTATTATAGGATTTTATCCTAATCACAACAAAACCTCAAGCTAGCTAGGCCAGGCGGTGTCTATGGCACTAGCTACTTGAGAGGCTGAATCAGAAGGATCATTTGAGTACAGGAATTCAACATTAGCTTGAGCAACATAGTGAGACCAGCTCCCTCAACAAACAAAAACCTGAAGCTCATGGTCCCCATGCCTAACCAGGCCTCTCTGTAGCCTTGATTACATCTCATGACATGCCAGATAGTCATCCAACCAGCAGCAGATGCTGGGCTCTCACAGGTGACTCTAGTTAGTAGCAATCTCTGAAAAAGAGCTGAGGGCTAGAGGGAAAGCCATGTTTTATGGCTGAGCTACTGGGGCCAGGGATTTATTACCCAGCCTCAGAGCTGTCTCCTTGATTTATACAGGAGCAAAAAAAGGTTTGGGATTATCAAGTGTCCACTGCCTAACACCACCTCCACTTTTCCAGTGAAAAGTTCCAGCATATGACAATGTTGAGTTCTGCAGTGAGTTCTATACAATGTTCTCTCTGAGCACTGTCTACTTCATTTCTGGGTCATGCCCCACTTTCACCTCTTAATAAACTCTACACATTTTCTATCTTGAAACTTAAAATTGGGAGTGTTGGTACATATCTACAATCCCAACATTCCAGAGGTAAAAAGCAGAAGAATCAGAAGTTCAAGGTCGTCCTCAGCTTTATGTATATAGCTGAGCCTAGCCTAAGCTAAATAAGACCTTAGCAAAAAAAAAAAAAAAAAAAAAAGGCAGGGGTGTGGCTCGACAGTTAAGAAATTAAGAGTACATAATTGGTCTTGCAGCACACCACGGTTTGGTTCCCAGCACCTACATCAGCTCACAGCTCCAAGGGACCAAATACTTACTTCTAGTCTCCACAGGAACCTACACACATGTGTAACATTCACACACAGACACATATGAGGAAAAGGAAAGGCAAAACATTCCAAATGGACCTGCATCACTCCAGTTACAAGTCCTGGACTAGCACTTTGCAGCAGACTTAGAACAGACGGTTGGGATACATTTCTGACAGAAGACAGGAAAATTAGTTACATTGCTGTCTACAGTTCACAAATAAGTCCTCTCTTTTCCTAAAATAGCAAAAGCAAGGGAAAGAACGCAGGCAAAGGCTGAGATTATGCTCTCACTTGCACTGAGAGAGCAGTTTGGACTGAGACTTCCAGACATGCTCACCACCGCCGGGTCTCCTGTCCTTGCTTGGCTGAGCCCCAGACTCTTTAGGCTGTGTCGGGCTTGTAGCCTCTGTCACAACTATGTTCATTCTTGGCTGGTGTAATATAAAAGCAGCCAGGAAAGGTATCTTAACAAATGAACACGACTGTGTCTCATTAACACTATAGACTTAGTGTTAATATATATAGACTTAGACTGATGTCTAAGTTTTACATGATTTTCACATTTCACATAATATGATCCCCCTGCCCCAATAGTTTAAATGTGTAAAAGCCACTCAGAGTTAGATGTGGCCTATGGGGTGCAGTTTATCTATCCTGATTAAAGAAGTGTACCTAACCGCTATTTAATGTTTTCCTCAATTCTCTGTCAAAAGGATTTTCATAGGCTGAGCTAAAACAGAATCAGTCCCAGGGTTAAGAAATGAACCTTCCATTACTCTCAGGAAAAGGCTGTATTCAAGTTGGGGCAGGGTTTGTTGCTCTCTCCTCAAAGAAGGAGGGACACTAAAAATCCTAGAGACCAGATTTAGAGTGCAAGTCCTAAAAACCCGCATCTTACAATTCAAAAGTACTGCAGCGCCGGGATCCAAAGAAGAGTAACTTGGTCAGGCAAATGGCAAGCCTGGTACAGGGACCCAGTTCCTGTGCTCAGTTTCCCAGAACTCATTTCTAAAGACAGTCCCTCCAAACGGCAGGACTCGGGAGTGACAAATAATACTTCACTCAGAGGTGTGAATAAAGTCCACCTTAGCACAAGTGCTCACAGACTGGTCCTTCGTCCTTCGGACAGTCAGATCTATGACGTTGACTCCTTTAGTCAGGTTGGTTCTAGCAAGTCTTAGATGAGACGCCTTTCGAAAAGCGTGAGAGCCTCTGTAAACCGCACCTGCGGTATGTACGGAAGGGGAACGGAAGAGTCCAATTCTTAAAAGGAAAAATAGCCTGAACGCCGAGTTACGACAGAGCGAAGCAAGGAAGCGGCGGAACCACCACTGGAACCCATCTCCCGGCTCTCCCAGCCCGGGTTCTATCCCACCCTTAACCACACAGTGAGACACCTTGGGGGGCAGGTCTCTGCAACCAGCCGGTCCGCGGGAGCTGCCACGCCCCAGGCTCCTCCTGGACGTCGGAGAATCGACCTTCCGGCAAGACCACGGATCCGCTACAGAGGGCGCTACCTGAGCTTTTATAGGCTCAGCCACTTCCGGTGGTGAGCTAGGGCGTCTGGGAAATGGGGTTTGCAAGCTAAGGGGCGAGTTCCTGAGCGGTTTCTGGGCTGATTCCTAGGAGCACTGCTCCTGTCAGCCTTGTCTCTAACCACAGACCCAAGTCCAGAGACAGGCGAAATGCTGGGGTTAACAGCTTCTCACTAGGGTCGGCCCTCAGCAAGACAGGATGGAAGAACCGGTCACAGGGAGAGCATGGGAAGGCGAAGGCCCTAACATGGCGGGCAATTAGCAATCTACTTCCGGAATTTAAAGCCGGCTTCCGGAAGCCGAGAGGGTGTTCCCATGATAACCGACGTCGGTTCTTTGAGGTGCGTGTAGATGCTGCCGATCATAGAGTGGTTGGAAGTCAGAATATTGTGTTGCTATTGCTTTTGCTATGGGTCTTTTGCCGAGGCATTCCGGTCTGTGAAAGAATTAGAACGGGTGAGAAAAACCGCGTTAAACTGGAGGATGCTCGTCCGCGTAGCTAGAGCGAGGGGCGTTTCTATCTAACGGATGCTCTTGATGGAGCCTTAAAAAGTGGTGCATTTGGCTCTACTCACTTGTGATCCGGAAGAAATGACTCTTAACTATGTGTCCTTGCTATAGCCAGGAGATAATTCTTTCCTACCTTGCAGATTGTTATAAGGATTAAAGTAAATTCTCTTGGTTAACAGGATTATCATGGCGCTGGTACCTAGGAGAGAGATTCTGTGAAAACTCAAGCCCAGAGAAGCTACATTCATATTTCCAAGTTATAAATATGCTCCCCTTGCTTGCTGCCTCAGTATTTCTGTCATAACCTTTATAAAACTCTTCTAGGAGAGTACTGTGCCCTCTCAACTCTTTCTGTATGAGACACTGCCCATTTCTATGAGAACATATCCCTCACCTACTTAGATAGCACTCTATCGGTTCTGAAATAGGCTGGTTGTATAGTGCCTCTATTGGAATACCATTCTGCCACCTACCAACTGTGTAATCTTGGTCAGATTAGTTAACTTTGCTGAGCCTTGGTTTTCTCATCTATGAATTGAGGGAAATAAAGAGTTTATTTTCTACCTTATAAGATTATTATACGATTTAAATAATATCTGTGATTGAAACAGTTTCTAGAGTGGTGCATGTAATACATAAGGGTTTTATTTACTATAACGACTACTGTGTGACCAGGTGTCACTCCTCTGTAGTAACCCTAAATATTCTTGGTTAGAGTTGTGCATTTGTCAGGTGTGGCTACATTCCTTAAAACAGGCACTTGGGGCGAGGCAGGAGGATCAAGAATTCAAGATGAGCTTGGGCTACATAGCAAGATCTGGTTCAAAAAAAAAAGGGGGGGGGGGGAGCCATGCATTTAGAACATGTCTCCAGACATGGAGAAAAGTCTGCTGTTATTAGTCTCTAGAAAGAATGACAGGCTACGGTGCAATAGGGTGGAGTTGGGATGGGTTTTGGTTTGATTTTGTCTTGTTTTGTTTGGTGAAGAATCTTGGCTCTCATAACCGAAGCCGACCTCAGACTCTCAATCCTCCTGTTTTTAAGTTCCTGAATATTACGATTACAGGTGTGCACAACTATGCCTGGCTTTAGTTGGGATTTTGTTTTTATACTTGGTTTTAACTAATATATCCTGATCACCTTGAATGGTGTTTGGCATACTGATGCTCAGTAGATGTTTGTTCCTAGACTTCTGATATTGCATTCCTTGCCTCTCTTCCTTCCGAACAGGTCCTTGCATTAGAGCCAAGGAAACAGCTCTGATTTGAAAAAACTAAACATCTCTCCTCAAGTTGTGGGCAGAGAAAGAATCAGAAGTTGTTTTCTCCAGCACTGTGGAATGTACCCTTGGGAGTTACAAAAGTCAGACAGAAGATGCTCCAGACCAGTGGCTACAGCCTGGTACTATCCCTGCAGCTCCTGCTGCTGTCCTATGACCTGATGGTCAATTCTTTCTCAGAGCTACTCCGAATGGCTCCTGTTATCCAGCTTGTGTTGTTCATGTGAGTCTAAGAGGCCGGCCTGAAAAGCTGACTCCAAACAGAGTGAAGGCCCTGACTGTCACAGTTGAGCATTTTAAAGTTATTAGTGTGTTTAGAAGTCCATGCTGTCTGGGGGTTGGGGTGACAACATTATAGAGAAGAACAGATCTCTTGATTCCCCTAGCACTTAGGGCCATCTCTTAAGTCCTCATGCAGCCCCCACTTGGCTACACTTTGTTTTATGTGTCTACAGCATCCAGGATATTGCAATCCTCTTCAACATCATCATAATTTTCCTCATGTTCTTCAACACCTTCGTCTTCCAGGCTGGCCTGGTCAACCTCCTATTCCATAAGTTCAAAGGGACCATCATTCTGACATCTGTGTACCTCGCCCTCAGCATCTCCCTACATGTCTGGGTCATGGTAAGAATGAAAGCTCTGAATTTCTACATATTTAATTTTTAAAAAATTACATATTACATATGTTATATCTATGTGTAGGTGGCTAGAGATGCGGGTGTCCAAGGATAACTTGCAGGAGTCTGTTCTTCCACCATGCAGGTTCTGGAGATTGAACTGCAGTTATCAGGCCTGGCAGCAAATGCCCCCAACCACTGAGCTTTCTCCTTGGCCCTTTCACATCTTTGAAGAGCTACAAGTAGCTGGGCATGGTGACCAACACACGTAATTCTAGCACCTAGCGGGCCAAGGCAGGAGGATTAAGATAGATTCAAGGTCATCCTGGATCTACACAGTTAAGTTCTAGGCTGCCCTGGACTATAGTGTAAGACCTGTCTTAAGCCAATCTTACAAAATGTGGCAGCATGTACCTGTAATCTTAGTTCTCTCAGGGCCATGACAAGGTCATCCTGGACTACATATAAGTTCAATAGCAAGAACCTTGAGGCCAAAATGAGTATGGTGGGCTGGAAGATGGCTCAGGGGTTATGAGCACTTGCTGCTCTTGCAGAGGACCTGAATTTGGCTCCTCGCACCCACATCAGGTGGCTCACAACTCCTTGGAATTCCAATCCCAAGGGATCCAGTTCTCCTAGCCACTGCTGGCACTGGCACGTACATGGTACACATATACACAGGAAGGCACTCACACAGATACATAAAGTAAACCAATTGCCAGACATGGGTGGCGCACACCTTTAATTCCAGTACTCGGGAGGCAGAGGCAGGCAGATTTTTGTGAGTTAGAGGCCAGTCTGGTCTAAAAGATAGTTCCAGGCCAGCCAGGACTGCATAATGTTTGAGTGTATGTCAAAAGTAAATATTTTTTTCAAGAAGGCTATGAAAACTCATGAGATACACAAGAGATGGAAGAATTAGGGAAGCAGAAGTCAGCAGCCATGAAAATCAGATCTGATCTGGGGCCTATGTGAGATAGATGCTTTATATTCAAACTGTTGGTCTGATCACATCTTACCTGTATGAAGGCTTGACAGAAAAACAACAAAAAGCCAAAGCAAAACACCAGAAAGATAATGGTAAGGGCTGGGGAATACAGCTCAGTTGCAGGGCATTTACCTGACAGGCTCTGTGCTCTGTAGTTGATCAAACCCTGTCCTATTAAAAGAAAATCCAACTAGAAGTTTCTATCTTCTGGAAATGCTGTTATTCTTCCACCAGGTTCAGAATCTTTGGTAAAATGAAGGTGTCCTGGGCTCTGACAATTCATAAGGCACTCTTGCCTAGCAATCTATTTGAAGATCCAGGGACTTTTCTATTTGTAACAGTTTACCTTTGCCTCAGATAGGCCTGCCAGCATTGAAACAGGAAGTCTGGTCAGTTTTGTCATCAGCTATATGGGTAGGTGGGTGTTGACAGAGGGCATGTTTAGGTGTTAGTGTCCCGTGGTTACTATTACAGGCATTGGGTGATTCTGGGAAACAGACATGCGAGAGTGTTGCTTTCTTTTATGCCCTGTGCAGAGTTCCCATCTTTACACTGGAAACTCAGCCTCCCATGCATCTCTAGTTTTCCTGTAGGCCCCAGATCAGATCCAGTCCTCAGAGTTTCACTTTGCTTTTTTTAGAATATAATTTGAAGCCTTGATAGTGCATGCCTTTAATCCCCGTACTCGGGAGGCAGAAGAAGGCGAGTCTCTGTGAGTTTGAGGTCCAACCTGGTCTACAGAGTAAGTTCCAGGAGAGCTAAGGCTACACAGAGAAACCCTGTATCAACACCATCACCCCACCAAAAAAAGATTTGAAAGTGTATGACAGTGCATGTGTGTGAGTGTGTGTGTGCGTGTGTGCGTGAGGGTGAGAGGAGGGGTACTCCAGGTCTTAGCTCTGTAGCTGGAGTTACAGGGAGTGTGAAACACACCAATGTGGACACTAGGAAGCGAACTCTGTTTTTCTAAAAGAGCAGCAAATGCTCTTAGCTGCTCTGGGGAAGTCTTGCAGGCCTTTATCATTTTCCATTTCTTTTGCTCTACAAATTCTTCCATCTCTTTGGATAGCCCATGTGTCTCCTGTATGCTTATTTTGATGAAACTCATTAAAATTCTTGACTCTGAGTTAGGGGTGTGGCTCAGTGGTTCTCAGGACCACCATCAAAACAGCAGAACCTTGGTCTCTAGTCACTTTTTCATGTTCTCTGGACCCACCAGGTGGGTGTCTCTGGCTTGCCCACAGGAAAGCGACAGACAGAGCAGTGTGCAAGGGTCAAGGGACTTCCTCTGTTAGAGCCTGTACTCCACTTCCTGGAGCCCAGTATTTAAGCTGTTGATGTCATTAAGCCTGAGGCTGAAAGCACCAAAGTGCTGAGCCTGGGATTCTGCGGGCTGAACTGTGAGCAGAGATGCTTCTGAGTCATTTCCCCTTGACAAATAAATTCCCCAGTTCAGGCTTAGAGGAGACCCTTTAGAAGCGAAAAATAAAAAGGAACAGGAGGCGGCTGAGAGCTGGCAAGATAGCTAAGCAGGTTAAGGAATTTTTTTGCCAAGCTTGATCCCTGGGACCCACATGATGGAAGGAGGATACTGACTCCTGAAAGTTGTCTTCTATCTTGGCCTGCATGCACACTGGCACATACAAATGTACACACACACACACACACACACACACACACACAAAGTTTTAAAAAATTATTTTGAAAAAGAGTCTCACTATAGATAGTTCTAGCTGGCCTGGAACTCACTATGTAGGCCAGGCTACCCTCAGACTTACAGAGATCTGCCTACTTCTGCCTCTTGAGTGCTGTGATTAAAAAGTGTGCACCACCATGCCTAACTAAAAATTCTGTTTATTTTATGCATATGAGAGTGTTTGCCTGCGTATATGCATTGTGTGTGTGCCTAGTGTCCACAGAGGCCAGAGAGAGCATTGGATCCCCTGGACCTAGAGTTATAGGAGGCTGTGTGCTATCCTATAGGTCCTAGGAAACTGAACCTAGGTCAGTGTGCTCTTAACCACTCAGCCATCTTTCCAGACCCATAAAGAAAAAAAAATTGAAGAGTTTGAAGCTCCCTTGAGAAATATACCTGGAGCTTATGAGAAGGAGCAAGGTTAGCATGATCTTCAACCAAAGCTTTGCTGCAGCTAAGCAAGTTGGAAATATAACAGCCTTGTGGATCCTTTAACCTTTCCCTTTGTACTCATGTCTCCTCTAGAATGTGCGATGGAAAAACTCCAGCAGCTTCAGATGGACAAATGGCCTGCAAACACTGTTTGTATTCCAGAGACTAGGTGAGGATGGAGTGGCTTCAGGGGCACTCGCAGCCTGCTGTGTCTCTGGCAGCACTGCCTTGATCCTGAATCCCAGCTCTTTTGGGATAGCCTGGGATGATGAGGCCAGCCTCACAAAGGAAAGAGGCAGGGCTGCCCTCTGCCCTTTCTAGGAGACAATGCAACCCCTGGGGCAGTGCTGGGGCTGGCTGGGCTTAGCTCTCCTCTGAAGGGAACACTGAGGACCACCCCTGAGGCTACTGTCTGCTTTTGTCCTCAGCTGCTGTGCTCTACTGCTATTTCTACAAAAGGACGGCCTTGAGACTGGGTGACCCCCGCTTTTACCAGGACTCACTATGGCTGCGCAAGGAGTTCATGCAAATCCGAAGGTGACCACTTCATGTCACGTTGATGAATACCTTTCCTTCCTGGTAGAAGGCGCCTGGGCTGCTCTCCAGGGAGGAGCAGCCATTGGCACCAGGAAACAGGTAGACTTCCTAGGACACATTTACACTAGCTGTGCTCAGCATTCAAGAAGGAAGACTCACCAGGCATGGTTGGAAACAGAGGCAGGAGGATTGCTATGAGTTTGAGGCCACCCTAGGCCTACCCAATGAGTTCTAGGTTAGCCTATAGAGGGAGACCCTATCTCAAACAAAAGGAAGACCTTCCCTATTGCAAATTAAAGTGTTTTTCCTACAGACTGTAAAACAAAGTGCAGTCTTGCCTCCTCTTCAGTCCCCCACGTCCTTCTCTTCCTACTCTGTACCACTCACTGTCTTTCCCTCCTCCTTCCTGAGGATCTGCAGCTCTGGAGCTCCCACTCTTGAAAGCTTATGGTTCAGCCCTTTAAGGTAGCAATGTCTCAGCCTAGGCCCTGTACTGTTGATCCCATACTCAAGTGACTGAAAGATACAGATAATGGTGGCCATGTCCTGACTGACCACACCTTAGTCGTTTAGATTTTATATCCAAAGTACTTTTTTACAGTTCTAAAAGGAAATAAATTGAATTCTTTTTTAAAATAAATGGAGAGTCTGTCTGTCTGTCGTTTGGAGTCTTCATGGTCAAGAGGTATACCAAGTCAGAGAGCTTCAGCATCTCTTTGACCCTTGGGGCAAATTGAGTTATAAACTAGATATATACTGTGCCCCATTATGAGTCAAAGTACTGATTGGGGTGGCTCACACCTGGGGAGACCTTGGCAACAGGGCTACTTAGTGAATTCTAGGCTAGCCTGCGCTACAATATAAAGACTGTCTCAAACAAAGCTAAAACAAAAGAGTTCTGGGACTCCTTTGGAAATTCAAGGCATGATCTAGTGCCTGCCCCAAGCCCTGAAGTTTCAGATTTCTGTTTACTTCAGATACTATGTTTACTAGAAGCTGAAATTGCTCTCAAGAGAAAAAAAATGCTTCCCAACCTTTTTAGTAAAAAAAAAGTTTGGTTTTTTTTGTTTGTTTGTTTGTTTGGTTGGTTGGTTGGTTTGGTTTTTTGAGACAGGGTTTCTCTGTGTAACCCTGGCTGTCCTGGAACTCACTCTGTAGACCAGGCTGGCCTCAAACTCAGAAATCCACCTGCCTCTGCCTCCCAAGTGCTGGGGTTAAAGGCGTGCGCCACCACTGCCAGGCACAAAAAAAGTTTAAGAACATATATGCTACTTTCTGTGGCTAAACTGGTGGTTGGTTATAACAAACCACCAAACTCAGTAGCATGCATCCCTTTGCAGTTGACTGGCACGTTGTAGGAGTCAGCTGATCTGGGCTGGTCAGGGTGATTGTAGCTGGGCCTCCTCAAGTCTGTCTGTGGTCAGCTATGATAATCTTGGACCTTTAACTTGACTAACCTAGGATGACCTCAGGAGGAATAACAGCTTACTGGGCTGTGGGTCTTATGACTCATCCACCAGCAGACTACCTTGGGTCTGTATGCATGATGGTGGCCTAGAAGCAGGAGAGGACATGTCCCATTGCATTCACAGTTCAGTCCTGTTTTGATTCCCATTGGTCAAAGTAAGTCATGTGACCCAAACCAAGGTTGAAGTAGGAAGCAGCTGAAGTTTCAAGGCAGAGGGTTTGGAAAGGACTGGGAGTATGGCTCAGTGCTAGAGCATGAACATAGCATGTGCAAGTCCCTGAGTTCAATGCCCAGCACCAAAAGAGAGGGTGGACACAAGAACGGACAAGGAACCAACTATTAATCCAATCAGACCACACCTCATAGCTGTGTGCAACATATAGAGTGTTGAAGCACAGGCTAACACATTGAAAGGACAGGTAGCAAATACCTGGGACTACTGGGCTATGACACTGGAAGAAGAGTGAAGCCACAGATGCTACAGTACCTGAATATAAACAGCTGAATCCAGGGAGTGGGGAGATGGCTAAGTGCTTAAGCGCTCTGGTTGTTGTGACAGAGGTCCAGGGTTCAATTCCTAGCAACCACATGGTGGTTCACAACCAACTACAATGAGATCTGTTGCCCTCTTCCAGCACTCGGGTGTGCATGCAGGTAGAGCACTCTTATACATAAAGTAGATACTTTTGAAAAATAGGCAAAACAGCTGAATTCTAGTAAAACTAGTGTGTACACTGAAATTTTAGGTTTTTTAATATTTGCATATCACAGAATATTCCTTTTCATTTTTTTTAATAAAAATACTTTACCAAGCTGGGCAGTGGTAGTGCACCTTTAATCCCAGCACTAAGGAGGCAGAGGCAGCTGTATCTCTGTGAGTTCAAGGCTTGCTTTAATTGTCCTACATGGAAGGCTATCTGGCAGAGAAGCTGTAAGAAGTGTCTTCCTGGGAGGCCAGTGCCTCCTCTTTGCGGCTCCAGGCTTCAGCCCTTCTCTTCCCTCTGCATGAGATTCCTGGGAGAAGTTTGATTTTTTGGAGTTCATAGTCTGAAAGCACAGATGTCTCTTTAAAATTACTCTCCTGAGCCAGGCAGTAGTGGTAGATGCCTTTAATCTCAGCACTCGAAAGGCATGGGCAGGTGGATCTCTTGAGTTTAAGACCAGCCTGGTCTACAGAGCTAGTTCCAAGACAGCCAGGGCTACAAAGAAAAATACTTTCTCAAAAAACAAAAACAAAAAAATTCCTCTCCTGCAAGATGGTTACAACACTGTCAAAAGCCACTTATAGTTCCCAGCACCCACATCAGGGGGCTTATCCATCTGTTACTCCAGCTCTAGTGGGAGTCAGTGCTGTCAGGCCTCTGCAGGCACCTGCATGCACAGAGCACTGAAACTCACACAGGCACATATATGGTTTTGTTTTGTTTTGTTTTGTTTTTTGTTTTTTGTTTTTTAAAAAAAGGTAAAAGGAATGCACTGACTCCCAAAAAGTTGTCCTGTGACCTTCACACATACACACAAAAAAAATCTATTAAATAAATAGGCAGAATGCACAGACAAATGCTAGACATAAAAACAAAATTGCCATGCCAACAAACCCTACCTAACTACTTAGAGTCTGACCCATGTCTTGAAATGCCTTTATATAAACATCTAGAGCTTAACACCTAGTGACCCATGGCTTTACCCCAAATGTCCAGTCTCAAGAAAGATAACTGGTGATGTAAAATTTACTATTTTATTTTTTTAAAGATTTATTTATTTTTATTTATTTGAGTACACTGTAGCTGTCTGCAGACACACACCAGAAGAGTGCATTGGATCCCATTACAGATGGTTGTGAACCACCGTGTGGTTGCTGGGAATTGAACTCAGGACCTCTGGAAGAGCAGTCAGTGCTCTTAACCACTGAGCCATCTCTCCAGCCTGTAAAATATACTATTTAGTAAGGATATATCTACTTACCTCTGCAGACAGCACAAGAGATAGGGCAAAAACAACTCCCTTCCAATTCCTGCTCCCTCTGGTGGAGACTTCTCTGAGAATTCACCCACATTTCTTCCTCCTTAATCTTTCTCATGTCAGTGAGCATGATGGTGCACACTTGTGGTCACAGCACTGGGGATTGGATAAGACCAAGACAGGAGGATTACTGTGACAGACTGAGCTAGCATTGCAGTGGGACTCAGTAAGGTTGTAGCCTGGTAATTATGGATTCTCAACCTGATACAGAGCATTCAGATAATGATTAGGTGCTGGCCTTGAATCGTTCAATTGGAGTAAATAATCTTAAATGCCAACAAAGCTACTACCTGCATTTATCATACCTTTGTCCAAGGAAAAGAAAGAGATGCCTATATTAATCTGCCTGCATTAATCGTACATTTGTATGTGAGAGGAAAAGAAAGCCTGACCTTGAGTGGGTTCTTGATAGCTAGTAGCTCTCCAGGCAGGAAGAGGAGAAACTTTAAAGACAGACCATTGCTGTTCCCCTCTCATGGGCTATTAAGACAAGGACCCTAAAGAATTAAAATTTCCTCAGGAATCTTTAGCAGAGGGAAGAGAAGGGCTGAAGCTGAAGAGGAGGCACTTACCTTCTAGAAAGAGATTTCACACAGTTTTGACAATTTGTCAGACTACCTTGCAGGATAGACTGGGTCAGAGACAATGATGGGCCAGACCACACCTTGACCAGGACTGCTTAGTTAAGTATACCTCTTATCCTCTGTTTAAACTAAAACCTCAATCAGACTTGGGGGTCACTGGACCCCCTTATTCATTCCTTTACTCAGTGGGCCACATTGAACGTTGTGATGGCTTAAATAAGATTGGCCCCATAGGCTCACATATCTGAATGCTCAGGGAGTGACACTATTTGAAAGAATTAGGAGGTGTGGCCTTGCTGGAGGTAGTGTGTCACTAGGGGTGGGCTTTGAGGTTTCAAACCCCCAAGCCATGTCCTCTTTTCTACTGCCTGCAGTAGACTTCTCTGTAACCTCTCCAGCATCATGTCTGCCTGTGTGCTACCATGCTTCCCGCCACAACAATGGACCAAGCCTCTGACACTGCAAGTAAGCCCCATTAAATGCCCCATTAAATGCCCTTCTAAGAGTTGCCCTGGTCAGTGTCTATTCACAGCTAGAATACTGAGTAAGACAAATATATCTCTGGTTTCTTTTTGATGTTTTTGAGATTTAATTTTATTTTATATGCATGAGTGTTTTGCCTGCATGTATATCTGTGCACCATGTGTGTGCAGTGCTCACAGAAACTAGAAGGAATACACCACAATCTCCATTATGGTCCCCAATCCACTTGAGTTTCTTGTCCCCTTTCTCCTTGACAATCTGTATCTACTTATGTAACCCCTTCCACTTTTGTTAAAGACAGTTTTTTTCTATGAAGTACAAACTGGCCTTGAACTCAAGATCCTCCTGCCTCAACCTCCTGAGTGTTGTGATGACAGGCAGGTACTACCACACCAACTTTATTTATAGCCTTTTAATAGATAATACAATAATCATCAGATACAGTTTACAAAGAAAAAAATTGCTACAATGCCACTTCACTCATTTATTTCAAATCCTCAACACTGCATATTTTATAGATACTTGTGATGTGTGGAAGGGGCCATAAAATATATTTGGTCTCTGCCCTGTTTCCTGACACTTAACTTACAAAACCCTTAGAATATCCAAAGTGGTGTCATTTTGGATGCTACCAAGCTGAGGGTATCTGGGGACTTAAATTGCTTCACTCTGATTAGAGGGTTGGAGCTATCAGCCCCACCCAGACCTCTGAGGAGGAAAGGATGAAACCATTCACCAACCACCAATAATTAGTTAGTCGTGTACATGTGCCGGAACCCCCTCAGAAGCCCTAAACCAATAATTAGTTAATCGTGTACATGTGCCGGAACCCCCTCAGAAGCCCTAAAGGATAATTTAGAGAGCAACTGAATTGAAAAGCACAAGCCTCACCCCACCAATGATCTTCTGAGTTGTGTTGTATTTTGTTTTGTTTTATGACAGAGTCTCTGTAGCCAGCGCTAGCTTAAAACTCACTGTGTAGTTCAGGCTGGCTTCAAAGACACAGTGTGCCTCAGCTTCCTGGGTGCTGAGCTCATAGATGAGTGAATCAACATACCCAGCTTCTGAGTTGTGCCCTTTATACTAAGCCAGTAACATACGGAATCAGCTATTTGCCTGACTTCTGTAAAGGCAAGCACACCATGACCAAGGCAGCTCTTATAAAGGACAACAGTTAATTGGGGTTGGCTTACAGTTTCAGAGGTTCAGTCCATCATCATCAAGATGGGAAGCATGGCAACATGGTACCAAAGAAGGAGTTGAGAGTTCTACATCTTGATCCAAAAGTAACCAGGAAAAGACTGTCTTCAGGCAGCTAAGAGGAGGGTCTCAAAGCCCATCCCCACAGTGACACACTTCCTCCAACAAGGCCACACCCACCCAACAAGGCCACACCTCCTAATAGTGCCACTCCCTGGGCCAAGCATATTCAAACCACCACAATAGCTCAGTGTGTGCCTTGTATGCAAAGGGGGCTGTTGTTCAATTCCCAGTGCTGGTGTTCAGGATGCCACCAAACACAAAGACTACAGCAGCAACAACAACAAAGTTACATCAGAACTCTCCAAGCAGGTACTAGCTGGACAAGTCAGAAAAATATGATTACAAGCACTGGGACACTTAATGAGTGAGATAAGTGCTAAATGAGCCTTTAAGTAACAAGCCAACAGGCCAGCAAGATGGTTCAGCAGGTAAAGGAACCTGCAGCCAGACATGAGTTAGAGCAGATCTCCAGGATCTACACTGTAGAAGGAGAGAACTAACTCCCAGAAGCAGTACTTGTCCCCTCGACCCACATACAGATAGATAGATAGATAGATAGACAGACAGACAGATAGATAGACAATGTTTATGTTGTTAGGAAACAACCTGACACTGTCATCTAAAGAGACGTGTATTCCAGTCTGGAGATGTACCTGAGGACAGTGCTTGTTGAGCATGCCCAAAGTCCTGGGTTTGATCCCCAACACTGCATAAATTAGGTATAGTGGGCCCTTACCTGTAACCCAGGTACTTTGGAGAAGGATCAGAAGTTTGAGGTCAACCTCTGTTATATAGTTGGAAACCAGCCTGGGATACAAGAAAGCCTTTTAAAAAAGGAAGAAAAAAAAAGTGCTTATCTAGTTCTACTTTTAGTAGAATGGAGTTGCTTCTAGCTGGCCAGTGCTCCAGCCAAGAACTAGAACATACAGATAAAACACACAAATATCACTTTTTCAACAGTCTCAGAGAGAGGGGAGACAGTAGCTTGGTGGTAAAGTGTGTGCTAAGCATGTACAAGCCCTGAGTCATACTGGGAAGGGACAACATAGTCCAAATGGACACTTACACCCTTCCTTTTGATTATCAGATTATTTAAACAATAAGTTCCAAAATACTAAATTTCCAGCCAGGCAGTGGTGGTGCACACCTTTAATCCCAGTACTTGGGAGGCAGAGACAGGCGGATTTCTGAGTTTGAGGCCAGCCTGGTCTGCAGAGTGAGTTTCAGGACAGCCAGGGCTACACAGAGAAACCCTGTCTCGAAAAAAAAAAAAAAAAAAGAAAAGAAAAAACAAAAACAAAACAACTAAATTTCCCTAGGAATCCTATCCTGGGTGAGGAGAAAGTCTGCAGTGCTGGTACCAGCCTAAAAACTTTGCCTCCCCTGTAAAGGTTTTGGACAGTCCAATTTGAAGGACAGATTAAAGGAGAGCAATGATGAGTCACTGATGGGTGGGGCCACACCTTGACTGGGACTGCTTAGTTATACATGCTTTCATGCTCCCTTTAAACCCAAACTTCATTGGAGAACCTGGAAAATGGCATTTTGGCAGGGGAATCACTGGACCTGTTATTTTTGCCCCTCTTGCCAATGTAGCCACAGTGAATAAATCTCTGTTTCATTATAACTGTCTCTTTAGTTGGTGTATTAAAAATGGATGCCCTGATGTAGCTTGTTGGGATTTCCAAAGCCCAGCCTGTGACCCTAACAACTGCAGTAACATATACACATATATTCTATGTGTATGTATGTTTCCAACTGATGCTGAAGTCAGGGGTACCAGAGCCTACCATTGCAGAGTAGAGCTAATCAAGGAAATGGTGAGTCCACAATTGCAGGACTCTCTTTTTTTCTTTCAAATATTTATTTATTATATATATATATGAGTACACTGTTGCTGTCTTCAGACGCACCAGAAGAGGGCATCAGATCCCATTACAGATGGTTGTGAGCCACCATGTGGTTGCTGGTAATTGAACTCAGGACCACCGGAAGAACAGTCAGTGATCTTAACCACTGAGTCATCTCTCCAGCCTTGCAGGAGCTTTTACATGGGGCTTATTTGCTCTTCTGAGTTTGAGCAAGAGGCTAGGAATGAATCTAAGAATGTACCTGGGCACCAAACAAGTCAGTTGCACTGAGTGCAAGGACATATTACTTTTTGGAGAAAAATAACAGTGGCCAGAGGAGTTAGAATTTAGCATTTAAAACTGCTCCCATATAGGATGATTTGAATCAGATACTGAAATTAATGAAGATAATAAAGCTTTGGTGAAAGCATGTTCTTAACGAGTAGAAAGGTGGGCACTCTCTATAGAGAATAATGGATGATTCTTGAAATCCTGGAAATACAAGTTACGATGGCTGAAAAATTATATTTCTTCTCTCTTAGGGCTCAGGGTCTTCTTGCCTTTGCCCTATGATGGCCTTACACCATTAAGTCCAGGATGACCTTGAGCTTTGATCCTCCTCCTTCAGCCTCCCAAGGCATTAGACAGCACATCTGGTTTTATGCAGTGTTGGGAACTGAACTTATGGCTTCCTGTTTAACAAGCACTGTACCACTCTATTGAGCTACAATAGAGTAGCTTCCTCCTTCTCCTCTTCCTTCACCTCCTCTTCCTCCTCTTCTTCCTCCTTGTTTTTTTAAAGACAGGGTGTCTCTATATATCTCTGGCTGTCCTGGAACTCCATATGTAGACCAGTCTGACCTTGAACCCATAGAGATCTCTACCTTTATTTACTCTTTAACACTCTTCTTTGCAATATCTCTCAGGAAAGGCAGCATGTTCATTTATGTTTTCTGTTTCCCTCTGTCTCTTTCTTATTCTGGGGCTTTCAAAAATCATATTTTATTTTCTATTATTTTGAGACGAGGTCTCATGTAGCCCAGACTGGGTGCAAACTCACTCTTATAGGTGAAGATGACCTTGAGCTCTTTTTAAAAAAATATTTATTTTTATGTATTTGAATGTTTTGCCTGCATGTATGTATGTGTACCATATTCATTCCCGGTGCCAAAGGTGATCAGCAGAGAGTATTAGATCCCCTGGGACTGGAGTTACAGATAGTTGTAAGCCATCATGTGGGTGCTGGGAATTGAACCCAGGTCATCTACAAAACCATCAAGTGCTTGTAATCATTGAGCCAGCTCTCTAGTACACATTTGTGTATTTGTATGTCTTCTGCACTGGGAGGGGGGGGGAATGCATACACATCATGGAGTACATATGAAGGTCAGAGAACACCTTGGGGTAGCTCTCTCCACCTTAGGTCCCATGGATGGAATTCATCAAGTTGATAGCAAATACCTTTACCTTTTGACCAAACTCATCAGCCCCTCTTTGGATGATTTTTGAGAATCTAGTCCAGGCTAGCCTCAAACTCCAGCTATTTTTGCCTTAGCATCCTGAGCTGTGAGATTACAAGTAGGAGTTACCCTTGGTTAAAGGGGTGCTGTGTCTGTGGGCACTCTTTATGGTATCCCCCTTCTACAGTTTGTTGAGTTTCTTTCTTCTTCTTCTTCTTCTTCTTCTTCTTCTTCTTCTTCTTCTTCTTCTTCTTCTTCTTCT
>JADRCH010000311.1:544413-634508 GCA_019843965.1 Rhynchomys soricoides | reverse complement strand
CTTCTTCTTCTTCTTCTTCTTCTTCTTCTTCTTCTTCTTCTTCTTCTCTTCTTCTCATTTTATTTATGCTGTGTGTGTGTGTGTGTTTGTGTGTGTGTGTGTGTATTGCATGCATGTCACATGAAGGACAAAGGACAACTTAAGAAGTTGGTTTTCTTTATTCATGTGGGTTCCAGGGATGAGCTCAGGTCATCAGTCTTGATGAAAGGAGTCTTCATGCACAGGATCATCTTGCTGCCCTTGAACTAACTTTCAAATCCTCCTGTCTCTACCTTCTGAATGCTGACTTTACAGACAAACACACTATGCCAATATTCTCCACCAGATGAGGGTGTGTGGGTGTAGAAGGCCTTCTTTCTCTTCTCATCTTCCCTTAGCTTTTACTTTCTATCCTACCTCAGATTAAACAGTAAGAGGAGATACAGTAATGATCAGTGAAGTGGAAGACAGACAAATTATCCAAGCCAAAGAACAAATAAGACAGCCTGGTTTCAGGAACTAATTAGGTAATATCAAAACTGTCTAACATAAATGTAACTAGAACATAGGAGGCAAAGAGAAAGAAAAGAACAGACAGGAATCTTAAATAACAGTCAAGGATGCCCCAGATTTGGTGAAAGATATGTATATATTTGAGATACTTAATAAGTCCACCACAACAATTAAGTTTATATCTAGTCAGGCATTGTAGTACACACCTCTAATCCCAGCCATCCGTGGGGGGGTGAGGGGGTGAGGTAAGGTAAGTGGATCTCTGTGAGTTCACGGCCTGACAGGTATACATATTTCTTAGACCAGCTAGGCATACACAGTGAGGGAAAAAGGCCATATCTAGGTGTATCACAGTCATACTACAGCTAACAATGAGACCAAATTGCTGCTTTATGCTTGGTTTTGGTGCAGGGACCTAACCCAAGGCCTTATATATGCTGAGCACAATTCTACCCTTGTCTGCCACAATCCAACCCTGAGAGCAAAAGCCACACGGCACTCACAGAGGACTTGCAACCAGGCTGTACTCAGGAGTTCACAGGCCAGAAGTGAGCTCACAGCATCTTTGCCATACTGAAGCAGAAAGAACATTCAGAATTCCATGTTCATCAAGAGCAGGCCTAAAGCATGAAGCCGAAGTACATGTTCATAGACAAGAAAATAGAATTAACTGTATTGGAAGAGAAAATGGGAGGACATCCTTTTCTGTCCTAAAGGGTCTTGGCTTTCACATTGGGACAAAAAACAGATCAACCAGATAATGTACAGCAAGATCACCTGGTCATGGTTTTTTCGGGCACAAGAGCCTTTGGATTGGAGACCTAAAGTCCCTGATGTGCTACCAATTTTTGCTCTTAAGTGCAATGGAGTAGGGACAGAATATAGAAATGTGATTAACTGGACGTGACATGCCTGAGTAACAGAAACAGCCTGGGGCAGAAACTCAGCAAGGCCTGTCTGCTCATTCTGAGTCTCTCCATTGCTGCATTCCTCTCCCAGCTATGGAGCAAGGCCTCTGGAGCAAGGGTCTTAATTTCATGACCAGATGTTACAAGGAAAGGCTAGGGGTAGTGAGTAGATTATTTTTCTGCTTTATGGCTGGCTTTGAAGAAAAGAAGTTCTGCCTTCTGTGATATATCCCAGGGAAGAAAATTCTAGTTTCTGTTGCCTGCCTTGGGGGACACTATGAAGGGTGAGTTTTGAGGCCTTCATTTCGGAGTCTCATTTTCTGAGCCCTCCTGATACTGCTACTGGCTCTGCATTGTATGTGCTGAAGGTTTTATTTGGCCAGACAGGAAATGAGAACCAATAATCAGGCCCTCAGGAATACAGTGCACTGAGTCAGCGTGAGGCTCTGTGCTATGTGACTATTCTACAGGTATGTAAAATAACATCTGATCCATCAATTCCAAGAATGATTTATTCAAGTTCATTTTTGTTTGTTTGTTTGTTTGTTTTTAAACAGGGTCTTTCTACAGTAGCTCTGGATACCCCAGAACCTGCTATGTAGACCAGGCTGGCATTGAACTCACAGAGATCTGCCTGCCTCTGCCTCTTGAGTGCTAAGATTAAAGGCATATGCTACAATTTTTGGTCCTCAAGTTCATCTTGAATGAAAGGAGTTTATTAAGGGTCACCTATGAAGACCTACAGGTAGCTGCAGTTTTCTGAAGTTGCCAGCACCCTTTCCTGGAAGAAGCTCTATTTGTGTTTTTAATTAGTTTACTTATTTTGTGTTTGTGCATGCATACTGCATGTGAGTACATGCTATGGGCGTGGGGGTATATTGGGGACACCTCAAGCATGGTGGTGATCAGAGGACAACTTTCTTTTTAATATGTAATTTTATTTTACATATGCGAGTACATTGTCTATCTCTTCAGACACACCTAAAGAGGACATCGGATCCTGTTACAGATGGTTGTGAGCCACCATGTTGTTGCTGGGAATTGAACTCAGGATCTTTAGAAGAACAGTCAGTGTGCTCTTAACCACTGAGCCATCTCTCTCCAGCCCCAGAGACTCTCCAGCAACTTTTGGGAGCTGAATCTCCCCTTTCACCATGCCAGTCTTGGGATTGAATTCAGGTTTCAGGCTTGGTAACAAATGCCTTTACACACTGAGCAATCTTGATGTCCCAGAAAGACCTATTTGATGTGGGTCTAAATGGTGAAATGGCTGAACAACTGAGTTTGATACCCAGGACTACAAAATGGAGAAAACTGACTCCTAAAAGTTGTCCTCTAGCTACGTTAAGACAAGAGAGAGACCTGGCATGCATTAAACACAGGGGACGAGAAGGGATAGGAGATTACCAAGTGTAAAATGAAGATAAGATTAGGAAGCCCTACAGGGTGGTTCGTGGACCTGGGAGGACTGGGAAGTGAATGTGATCAGGGTGCATTGTGTGATATTTCCAAATAATCAATGAAAATACTATGTTAAAAAATCATCCTTTAACCTCCACATTCCAGTGGTGGTATGGGCACCCACCCCCAGCCATCATGCACTCACACACACACACACACACACACACACACACACACACACAGACCCGGTTTAAAAAAGTGCAGTAAATGGCTGCAAATCTAGGTTCAGAGCGCTCCCTAGTGTTAAAGTGCTAGAGGTGATTGCAGGCTCAGACAAAACCAGAGACCGGGATAGTGCTGGGATTCTGCTGGTCTCAGCAAGCACTGTCCTACAGTGGGAAGGATGGCGGCTTTGCTGCCCTTTGGCACATGGGGAAGTTAAATGGCAGCTGGCTGTAAGATGAAGCATCTCTGTCAGGATTCAGAGGAGTCTCATGAGTCCTGGGTTCAGTTCCTAGAACCTCAGAGCAAAACAATTCCAAAATACAGATGGCATCAGGATGGAAGAAGGGATGTCCCTGTGGCTATTACAAATAATAATGACCACAATGAATGTGTGAAAAACTTCACAGCCATATTTGGAATTTTATTTTAAAGAATGGGAAGTTCTTGGAAAAACAAGTGTATCTCAACCTTACTCAAAAAGTAGAAAATCTAAACTGTTAAATACTTTTAAAAATTCTGAGATATTCACATGAAAAATTCCATTTGTCTTTATCAGTGAAATTTCACAAATATTTAAGAAATTATACGTACCATGCTTAATCTCTTCCAGAGACTAGAAAAGGCGTAACTTTTGCTCATTTTATTTATTTTTAAAAAAGACTTGTCTTGATTGTTATTTTTAATTATGGAAAAGTTATCTGGAAAAGTAGCAAGGGCTCCTAACTGCCTAGTCACCTTTCCAGTGCTCCTAACTGCCTAGTCACCTTTCCAGTGCTCCTAACTGCCTAGTCATCGCTCTAATCCTCTTCCTTGTTCATTTTGAAACAGTCAGATCCCCCACCTCAGCCTCCAGTGCTCTGATATCACAGGCATGAATTATCATGCCCAGCAATGCCTCTTCTTTCTTCTCCCTTGCCTTGTGCCTGCCTTCTTTGTCGGTGAGGATCAAACCCAGGGTTTCACACATTCTAGACAATCACTGTGTCACTGAGCTATGCTCTCAAAGCCTTGCATCATTTTAGGAAGGTAATTTAACCTTAATACCCAATTTCATAATGTCCTTACAAGAAAATAAAGTTATGGACCAGTTTCTTTCTTCTCCTCTTCCTCTTCCTCCTCCTCTTCTTCCTCTTCCTCCTCCTCTTCTTCTTCTTCCTCCTCCTCCTCCTCCTCTTCCTCCTCCTCCTCCTCCTCCTCCTCCTCCTCCTTGTCCTCCTCCTCGTCCTCCTCCTCCTCCTCCTTCTTCTTTTGGTTTTTCGAGACAGGGTTTCTCTGTGTAGTCCTGGCTGTCCTGGAACTCAACTCCGTAGACCAGGCTAGCCTCAAACTCAGAAATCCACCTGCCTCTGCCTCCCGAGTGCTGGGATTAAAGGCGTGCACCACCACTGCCCGACCAGTTTCATTCTTGAACATAAAACCCTATCAAACATTATGAATGAAATTCATCCATCAGCATGGAAGAATGACTCAGGGTCACAGTATTTGACTGCTCCTTTGGAGAACCTAGATTCCATTCCCAGCACCCACATGGAAATTTAGAAACATCTGTAACTCCTGTTCCAGAGTATCCAATTGTGGGAAGTAAAACCATGCCAGGAAGTTTGGTAAGGTAGAGCAGGCCAAGACTCAGAGACTCGGTGGGCACACACCTGAGGCTTAAGTGACTCCCAACTCCCTGCCAGACTCCTGACCTATATTTAAATTTAAAAGTTGTTTTTTTTTTTTTTTTTTTTTAAATTTACTCATTTATTTTATGTATGTGAGCTGTCTCAGACACACCAGGTGAGGGCACCAGATCCTGTTACAGATGGTTGTGAGCCACCATGTGGTTGCTAGGAATTGAACTCAGGACCTTTGGAATATCAGTCAGTGCTCTTAACCTCTGAACCATCTCTCCAGCCCCTTAAAAGTTGTTTAAATTAAAGGGAAAAAAAGTGGCAGAAATAGTCTTCCTCATGGAAGAGTACAACAGTTATTTACTACAAAATGGCCAACCCTGCAAAGATACATACAAATATCATTATACGGATTGAGTAGGCTGTAATTATAAATATATATGTATATGCATGCACATATATTCCTGAACAATAATCTATAAAAGAGAAGCCATTGGGGTGTGTGTGAGTGTGTGTGCTGAGCCATGAGAGCACTAACTGCTCTTCCAGAAAATTCAATTCCCAGCAACCACATGGTGGCTCCCAACCATCTATAATGAAGTCTGGCGCCCTCTTCTGGCACGCTGACACATATGTAGGCAAAACACTACATAATAAACCTTATAAAAGGACAGAAATAAGCCATGAATTTGAAAGGAGGGTATATGGGATGACTTAGAGGAAGAAAAGGGAGAAATGATGTAATTATATTATAATCTCAAAAAATAATAAAAAAGGGAAAACAAAAGAAGTGGATCTTCCCACTTCAAATGATTTAATGAAGAAAAAAAAAAATTCATCCAGGCCTTTTGAGTTTTAGTCATTACAGATGTGGTCAAGTTGACAACCAAGAATAGCCATCATAATGTGTTAGTTTATCAAGGTCAATGGAGTGGAATAAATTTGCCTTGGGCCCTAAAAGTCCTTGTACTTCTAGCCAATGGTGTATGGCCCAGAAAGGCCTTGATATTGAGTACAGAGGCAATTAAGTATGGCTATAGATAAAGCTCAGTGGGGATCGTTTGCCTAGCAGTCCCAGGCTATAGATAAAGCTCAGTGGGGACCGTATGCCTAGCAGTCCCCAGCCTTGGGTCAGAGGGCAGGAGATCAGGCTGAATATTCTGAGATTCCTGCAGTTTAGTGACTCAGTGTCCACTTTTGGTACCTATGCCATTGTGGCATCCTGACATGAAACAGCATCATTTTCTTAACCAACCAGGTGATATTAAGGCTATAGACTATATAATCTCTGTTGACAACGGGTAAAGTTTTCACTGTAGCATGTGTTCACAATATCTAAATGTGTAGGCAGGGTGATTTAAGACCTGTTATTTTAAAAAAACAAGCTACTGGCCTACCCTCCTTTCCTCTGAGGCTCAGAGCAGGGCGTGTATACAAAGGTAGGACAGATGGGGTACAGGAACCAGAGTTCTTCCATCACCTCATCTTGCCCTGGTCCTTGCTAGTGGGAACTTAAAATTCCATTTAAGACCTGCCAGAGCATTGTGACACCCACTTGAAACCCCAGTACTGGACGGGAAGCAGAGGCAGGAGAATTTGAGGCCTGCCTAGCCCACATAGGGAGACTTGTCTAGCCAAACTAAACCAGACCAGAATAAGCCAGTGGATGGCACAAGCAGAAGTGAAGGAGGCAGGAGAGCAGAGGTGTAGGTGGGTAGTGATGGAGAGAGGCTTCTACTTAAATCATTCTCCCCGGTGAGGAATTGCTTTAGGCCTTTGAGAAGCAACAATTACTGCCTCTATCCACACTCTTACTAGGTAGAGAAATAGCACTTTCATTACAGGTTAGTTACTCTTTCCAGTTATTTGTTGTCTGACTGCCATACTCTAAGAGCTGACTGCTGAGTCAACCCGAGTCTTTTCATTAGTCTTACTCTTCCACTCTCCTGCCTGCAACATGCTCTTGCTTCGAATTGCGGCCAGGTTTCATAGCTCAAGCTTGTTGGAAACATCTCTCAACTTCCACCTAGACATACGCAGTCTCTCTTCAACATCTTTGCACTTTTGGGTCGTATATCACCGCTGTTTTCACTTGTACTCCTAGAAAGGACATTCTACCTCCAACGGTTTTGGTGTTTCCACAGGAGTTTGTTGCATCAATCGGCCCCAGGTAAGCCTTGTGCACGACAATGGCATACAGTGCTTTTTTTAAAAAAAAAAAAAAAAAAAAAAAACACATGGCAGTAGAAAAAAGAATGGTGAGCCCAGGGCCGATCCTCTAACTATTCGGCCACACAGGGCCACTAAGGCCCACCGCCATGACGCCGGGGATGGAGAGTTCAGTTCGCGAGGTGCTCGGGTCTCCTGGCCTCTCTCTGCTTCGTATAAAGCCTTATCCTTCCCCTAGACTACAGTAGGCGGTTGACGGTGGGCGCTCTTCCGTGCATGGGCACGGCCGGTAGGGTGACCATAGAGTAGCACCAGCAGGCAGAGCGGCCAGAAGACCCGGCGGCTCCCTGCCGCGCTTCCGGCAGCGCCTCATTGATCCGGGCGCTGCAGTGTACGCAGTTTCCATGGGGACTGAACATGGCGCCGCGAGGTGAGACTCTGGAGGTGTGTGTCTCTGCCCCTTATCCCACTAGCGCGCCCTTCCACCTCTCTGTTCTCCAGAGCTCGACCTAATCCTCCATTTCTAAAAGTTGGGATCTTACTCTTCACTTGTCCTAATCGGGCTTGGCTTGCTCTGACCACTCCGAGTGCCTGCATGGATACTCGGATACTGTACCCTTAAAAATCCCCCGCTGGCCCTGTTCTGGGATGGCTCAGTTACGAATCCTCCGGCCTTGGACATAATTAAGCTAGTTTCTGTGTCCCAGTTTCCCCTTCAGTAGTGACAGGGTTGAAGATTTGAGGTGCCTCTCAGCTTGTGATTATAGCTGAATTGTCAGAGAAGTCGACCTCAAAGTGATTTCTGGAGGTTGAAAGCAGTTCCATTCACACCAACACTCTCACTTCATTAGCAATCAGAAGTTTCTCCCTCATTTACAATAACCTTGTGTTTTCTCCAGATTACACAGAACCATTACACAGAACGGAGTTGAGCTCCAGCTGCCCTGCCCATTCTTTGTGTTGCTTTTTTTCAGATAAGAGATTGTCCTCAACCCCTCTGGAAGTCCTGTTCTTTCTGAATGGGTGGTACTATGCTACCTATTTCCTGCTCGAGCTCCTTATTTTCCTGTACAAAGGTAAGGCTAGGCCTAAAGCCCCAGTAGCCCTTTTCCACTTTAGCCTACTCCAAGAACCTTCTATCTTCTGGTTCCTGCAGCATCTCCACTGCAAGGCAGAAGTCTCTCCAACTAATGATCAAATAGGCTTTAGAATGATCAAATAAGAAGGCTTTCAGCAAGTCTTGAGTTTGAGAAATGTGGGCTTCCCCATCCCAACTCTTCCCCATCTCTCTTTACTGAAATATTCAGATCTGTGTACCATTATAATTCAGTCACTTGGCAGAGTCAGGACTTCTAGACTTAAAGCCTACAGCTGTAACAATCTATACCTTGCTAGCTGATTCATGAGAATTTAAGACTAGTATCCATGCGCCTGTGTGTATGGCAGTCCTTGTGGGAATGGGGGGGCTGTTAGATGGTGTTTGCATACTCTGGCTTTTACACCCGTAGGTCTCCTGCTGCCATACCCAACAGCCAACCTAGTCCTGGATGTGGTGATGATGCTTCTTTATCTTGGCATTGAAGTAATACGATTGTTTTTTGGTGAGTATTGTTCAGAAAGTATTTCCATTGTTTATGAGACATGTTGGAGCCTGTAACTTGATTAACAAGGCAAAGAACATAACCTAGGCTCACTATCAGAGGTTGGATCTGGTAATGTATACCATTGCTTCTTCCCTGAGGTTTCAAGCTACGGCCTTGTATTTTAGCTCAAGGTTTACCTGTGTGTTTCTGAGTGAGGCTAGAAGCTGCCAGTAGCATTTAATGTTAGACCATTCCTTTCCAGTTGCCTGACTGCTACAAGAGTGCCTGCTTCTTCTCCTTGCTTTGCTTGAGAGAGTAAAGCAGTGCATTCCTAAAGAGCTCTAAGATTCCCTCCACTTCTCTAAATAAGGATTTCTCTGGAAGTTTTTAAACACCAGAGACACAGAGAAAAACTGCTGATTACTTAGAACATATCATCTTACTGTTAAAATACAAACCCAAGGGAGAAAGGTGAGCATGGTGGCACATGCCTTTAACCCTAGTACCCACAGGCAGAGGCAAGGGGATGGCTATGCATTCAATTAGACATAATGAGTTCCAGAGCAGACAGGGATACATAATGAGATCCTAGCTAAAAAAAGAGCAAAACCTGACTGTGCTTAAACTTAGTAAAGCAAGAAAAACAAGGAAAAAAAAAAAAAGCAAAGAAAAAAACGGTAACACTTTTAGTTTTTTCTCTTTTCTTTTTTTAACGTATTGGCAATAGCAAGAAAGATTTATACAGTACTGTATCCATATTTGACTTTTGGAATACATATTTTTTAATTAAAAATTATTATTTTATGTCTATGGATATTTTGCCTGTATGCCACATGTATGTCTAGTGCCCACAGAGGTCAGAAGAAGGTCTTGGGCTAGAGATGGCTCAGAGGTTTAAAAGGACATTTAAACCTCCTGCTTTTACAGGAGGACCCCAGTTTAGTTCACAGCATCCATATCATGTAACTCACAACTATCTGTAACTCCAGCTCTAGGGGATCCAATGTTGTCTTCTGCCCTTTGTGGGTACACACAAACACACAAGTGAGAATTTAAAGTTAGGAGAAGAGGAGGAAGAGGAGGAGGAGGAGGAGGAGGAGGAGGAGGAGAGGAGGAATAGGAGAAAGAGGAGGAGGAGGAAGAAGAAAAGGGCATTACGTCTTCTGAAACTGGAGTTACAGACTGTTGAACTGCCATGTGGGTGAACCTGGGTCCTCAGGAAGATCAGCAAGTGCTTTTTTTTTTTTTAAAGATTTATTTATTTTATGTATATGAGTACACTGTAGCTGTCTTCAGACACACCAGAAGAGGGCATCGGATCCCATTACAGATGGTTGTGAAGCCACCATGTGGTTGCTGGGAATTGAACTCAGGACCTCTGGAAGAGCAGTCAGTGCTCGGAGAGATGCTGAGCCATCTCTCCAGCCCCCAGCAAGTGCTCTTAACCACCCAGTGATCCATCTCTGTAGCCCTAAAGAACAGATATTTTAAATGCACTTAAATTAGTTTCCATATTAATTAAAGTTTTAATATACATATACATTTACATACACACATGTATATTATAGCTATACATATTTTACATATACAGTTTTTGTTTATAAATTATGTATATACACATGGATGTAAATGTACATGTGTACACACGCACACGCACACATATACACACACACACACACAAAATTTGGTTTTGGTTTTTTGAAGCAAGGAGACCAGGATAATCTTGAACTCTCAATTCTGACCTTATTCTTGTGAGTACTGGGATTATAGGTGTGTGCTGTGTGCTTCCATGCCTGGCTCATATGTTACTTTTTTTGTCTTTTTCTTTTTTGAAACAGGGCCTTTTTTTATCCTGAGACAGGGTTCTTCTGTATAGCCCTGGCTGTCCTGGAACTCACTCTGTAGACCAGGCTGGCCTCAAACTCAGAAATCCACCTGTCTCTGCCTCCCGAGTGCTGGGATTAAAGGTGTGCGCCACCACTGCCCAGTGAAACAGGTCTTCTTTATGTAGCCTTGGCTGTTCTGCAACTCTCAATGTAGATCAGGCTGGCCTCAAACTCAAGAGACCTGTCTCTGCCTCATTTTTTTTTCTTTCTTTCTTGATACAGAATCCCATTGTTCCCTGGGTAGAGTCAGAATGGAAGCAGGGCCTCTGGAGTAAATGACTTTAATCATGTAATACCCTGAAGCTTCAAAGTGTTAGTTCAGTATGACTTAAGTTTTATTTATTTCTTTTTTAAAGATTTATTTTATGTATGTGAGTACACTGTCATCTCTTCAGACACATGAGAAGAGGGCATCAGATCCCTCCCATTACAGAAGATGGTTGTGAGCCACCATGTGGTTGCTGGGAATTGAACTCAGGACCTCTGGAAATGCAGTCAGTGCTCTTGACTGCTGAGCCATCTCTCCAGTCCCTGGGACTTAAGTTTTAAAAATTATATTCCCTGCTAGAGAGATGGCTCAGTAGTTAAGATCACTGGCTACTTTTCCAGAGAACCAGGGTTCAAGGCCCAACATCACATGGTGGCTCACAACCCTCTGTAACTCCAGTTCCAGAGAATCTGATGTGTTCGGATTTCCACAGACACCAGGCCAGGCACACACACACAGTGCACACTCATACACAGAAAATAAACAATAAATTAATAAAGTATTTAAATATGATATTCCCACCGAGGGTAATTTTTCTCTGTTCTGACCATCAGTCACACCAGGCACTTCCTGAGGTGAGAAAAAAAAACCAGTCTGAGGCCAGGAAAAGCAGTCACCATTTGGAGGTGACTGTGGGGGCTGTTGTTTTACAGGTACAAAGGGAAACCTCTGCCAGCGAAAGATGCCCCTTGGCATTAGTGTGGCCTTGACCTTCCCATCTGCCATGATGGCTTCCTATTACCTGCTGCTGCAGACCTATGTGCTCCGCCTAGAAGCTATTATGAACAGTATCTTGCTCTTCTTTTGTGGCTCAGAGCTGCTGCTTGAGATACTCACGTTGGCCACCTTCTCCAGGTATTACTGTTGAGGGCTAGATTCCCCACCCAGATATGGATGCATCACTTTTTGAAGGCCTATAAGATGTAGAAAACTGAATTTAAGGGGTTGTCCATGGGAATGCTTTTGACTTCCAGTAGGTAGAAAGGTTCTGTGTGTGTGTTCTATAACTGTATATTCACCTTTATGTATACACAAATACTCAGGTGTGTGTATGCAGAGCAGAGTCTGATGATGTCAAGTGTCTTCACAACCTTCCACCTTATTATATTGGAGAGGCTTTCACTTGAACCCAAAGCTCTTCAATTTGGTTAGAGAAGCTAGCCAGCTTACTCCAGGAAACCCATTTCTCCTTCTATGGGTGCTGGTCCTCATGCTTGGATGGCAAGTACTTTACCCACTGAACCATCTTCCTAGTCCCCAAAGCTTCTTCCTAAGGATGATAGTCTTCTGGTATTTTATAATCAAGAGGCTTTTAAATTCAGAGTCCAAGCTAACAGTTATTAGTTACTTTTTTTTTTTTTAAATGTCCAATGGTGTTTGACCTGCCTGTATGCCGTGTGAGGGAGTCAGAGCCACTGGAGCTTGAGTTACAGTTGTGAGCTGTCTGTCATGTGATACTGGGAATTGAACCCAGGACCTCTGGAAGAGTAGCTAATGCCCTTAACTGCTTTGCCATCTCTCCAGCCCTACTCACTGGTCTTTTAACAGTTTCTTTCTTTTTGCCTTTAGTATGGACAGGATCTGAAGAACAAGAATTCCAGCTGGTAGCCCATTGGGGTGACAACACGTATCTGTCTGGTAATTCAGCCACACTTGTGAAAAGTGGTAGGTTGAGCTGACCTAGGAAAGGTTTGTGTGGTTTTTCCTCAGCACAGACATTTGGGCATTGAGCACCTACCTGAGGCAAGTGGTACCATCTTAAAAGTGGAATCATCAGCAAGAGACTCTTTCCTTTTGTTGTAGGGAGGGGCAAGGCTGTCCACATCTTGTTTCTAACAGCTTCCTAATGACCTCAAGTTCTCTTCCATAGTCATCGTGGCCAGAGCTCCTTGTGTGGACCATCTAGTTTTGTTGGGCTTCCAGCAGAACCTGAGCCACAGCATCCTGTACATGTACCACATCGGTCCTACATGACCATGGAAAGCCTCACAATGGGGGGCTCTTGGGCTGATTCTAATATGTGTTCCCCACCCCCTATCCTGCTCAAGGAGTTGGTGATCCAGAATCCATTTCATAGTAGTATTTTTCTATTCTGATCATGAAACAAACACAAATTTTTTAATAAAAAGTTATTTTCTGGTATGGGGCTGGTTGTTTTTCCCCTAGGATGCCTCTTTAGGTTTCATCTCTTCTAAGTGAGGGCAGAGACTATCTCAGTGTTTTCTGAGGCTGTTTAGTGGTAAGCTGTGACACACAAAGATACTCATGGGGTGTTCCACCAATCCTTTCCTCTCATGCCCAAGTTGCAGCCTGAATCCCAAAGGATTCATTCAATGAATCCTTTGAATGAATTCAATGAATATATTTTGTTTTGTCTTCAGTTCTTTGGCAAAATACTGTAAATGCTCTGTCTCTGCAAGTCTCCTTGTGTCTAAATTCTGTAAAAACAAACCCAGGTGATTGTTTTTATGGATGCATTTGGGACTTACGGATGCTGAATCTGATTCCTCCATTCAGGTTTAGACACAAAGTTGAGTTTTAGAGACTAGCTCAGTAACATCCTTGGGCAGTAGTGACATTTCAGTACTTGAATCCCTTCTTGTTGTATTTATAAATAATTGTTAAGATGCCAGTGGGTCTTTATCTGTGTTGCTTTAAAAGGAAAGCTCTTCTGGAAATCCCTCAGCACTTCTAAGCTTTTTAGTTTCTACTTCTCAAATGTAGATGGCAATTCTGTCCACAAAACACATCCTCAATATTCTCCTTTTTGATGAGTGACTGAGGTCACATTGCTTGTCTATGGTAAAGGAAGCGGAGCACTTCAGTGCTCGTCTCAAACAGGACACTACCAGAATTCTAGAGGGTAGGAAACACAATCTGCAAGTAAGACTTGGGAACTGTGAGTGGTCAGGATGACTTGGAAGTGCTCCTTAACTCAGGGAAAGGACAAACTGTGGGAGGTACAAGGTTCACAATGGACTCCTAGGGGGCTCACCATGTCAGCTACAGCTGTGGAGAAACCACTGCCAACCACCAAGTTACACTTAAGAACCTGAGGGTTTCCTATATCATTTCCATACCCATGCCCCAGACACCTCAACAAATCTATTCAATGCAGAATCTGTAAACAGCTCACACCCCATTTATTATTTAAAAATATTTTGTTACAAAAGGAAAAAAATACAATGCAGTATAAAAGATTGACATCGTCATCAAGTTTATTACACAATTTTCAACCTATCAGAAAGACAAACAAATCACCGACAACAGGGGGACGGGGCCTTGACCTTTTGAGGATTGGGATTTTTTTTTCCTTTTGCTATGAGGAATAAAACTAAAAATTATGTCACTGAGTAAAAATAAAAGTGGGGACAAAATAATTCTCTGGGTAAAGAGCTTTTCTGATATTTTATATGTTGTTTTTCCTTAACTGTCATTTTACTTTTCCCCCCTACATTTTAAAAAGACACCCTGAGCTGTTTTCAAGAATAAGCATATCACTTAACACTTAGCCAATTAGGCAGGGTGTCCTGTCGGTGGAATAGGGATTGGTTTAGGGGACAGGAAAATAAGCTACAACTTGTAGCCTCTGTCCAAAGGGAATGTGCCTCTCCAACTTTGGGGGCACTCCCTCAGTTACTGAAGGGGTCTAATCAGAAGTGTGCTGGGAAGAGAGAAAGCATCCAATTCAGTCTCCCCCCCTCTGAGTTTGAGGAGTCTCCAGTGACCCTATGCCTCACACACCAAGTGCCATCTCACACATCATGTCTCTTTTCACATTAGATCTCACAGGCCCTGCAGATGCATGCAGAAGGAACATCACCCTATGGTACTCCAGGACTGTGGCTACCTCTATCAGGAGCAACCTATCACAATTTGGATGCTGAAAAAAGCAATTCCATTTGTTTGTGCAGAAAATGGTCACCAGTGTGCTGGTCCTTACAACTCTGAGCTGAGTTCTCTAAAGTCTGGCTCCAATTCTCCTCTGCTCCTTGTAAAAGGCTGGAAGCACCTCCAGGCAAAGTGACGGGGGGGGGGGGGGGGGAGTATTAGAGTAAAAGGATTAAAACAAACAAACAAAAAAACCAAAAAAAACCACAGTCATGACTTTACCTGCCTATTAGTGCTGAATCATCCCACAGTTAAGTCAAAGTATGTACCTTGGGAATGCAAGACTATGCTTACATCAAACCTGAAAAAGAGCCCATGTGAGTAGGCTACATACTGCTCAAATTGCTTTCTTCCCCACACTTCTGGTACTTTACTAAGGGGACCTCATTACTGAGGTCCCACAACATCCCTAAGTCCAAAAAGGCAGTACCTTCCTCTAAAACAAGGAAGAAGCCTTCTTGGGGAAGGATTCCATGTTAAATGGAAAGCCTCAGGGAAAGGAAACACCTAAGAGCTGGTTATTGCATCAGACAGACAAGCCTGAAGCAGCAAATGGTGGTAATCTGGCTGGCCTAGGCTTCCTTCTGGCAGACAGCAACCTCCTGGGTTCTGCTTCAGAGGGGCAAGTCCACTGAGGAGTCAAAAGGATTCAGCCCTCTAGGAGGCCAGGGAAATAATCCATCAATATGTGAGGAGAAAACAGAGAACACTTGTCTTGTCACAAGGTAGTTTCTGTTCTCATGGCCCCTCCTCAACCGGCTAGGAAAGCAAAGGAGTTGAACAAAGTGGTATGTTAGCAGGGTTTGGACCCTCTTGGCCCCATCAAATCTAGTACTGAGGGCAGAACCCTGGGTATTTTTGGCACACCCAGTCACTTTCCTAAGATCCCACATAGAGGACCCATTCTCTGGGAAGGAAGTTTTCTCTCAGTAACCTCACCACTGACTGTTCCTGGGTAATCAGAAACTCAGGTTTCCTTGGACAAAGCACCATTCTCTGTGGAGACTATGGGCTGGACATGCTGCTGTCTTCCTGTCTGCCCTTATTCCCTACCCCAGCAAGTCTTTAGGTTCTTCCTCCCGGGCAAACAGGAGGTGTGGGATTGGGAGGGCTGCCAAGCCATCTTCAATCCTGCAGGGCAGAGGGTTTTGCCTGGAGGAAGTTAGGGGTTTGGAAGAAGGGGAAGGGGTGGAGCGGCCTCCGTCCTTTAGTCCTGATCAAGGTGAGGAGATGCATGTCCATTAAAAACAATTTGCTTCCACCCAGACTCCTGCAATGAAAGTACCAGAAGAGAATACCAGTTAGAGGCCACTCTCTAATCAATGGGGGCTTATACGAGATAAACTGGCAATTCTTGAAATCACAACCTCAGTCAGAATGTAGGCAGAGAAAGCAAGCTTAGCAAAGTAGAATAATGTGAACTGTCTGGCACAAAGTAATGTGAGGGAGTGATTGCACAAAGCACAGTGAAGAGTGAAGACATTAAAAAAACCCAAAATGGTGGCATATTACTTTAAAGTTAAGAGGAAAAAACAGACAATGGAATAAGGTTTCTGAAAGCAGTTTGAGAATATTTTAGCTGGGAAAGGTTAGAAACTAACATTTCAAGAAGTGCTGCTCTAAGGAAACAGGCTCAGAAAATTTATTCTGAGGAAGTCATAGCTTACCTTAAGGGCAAGAAGAAAAAAAAAAAAGAAAAAAACAAAAAGAGAAAAGAAAGCAAGAAATGGGAGGGACATAGCAAAAAAATAAAAAAAATAAAAGAGAGAGAGAGAGAGAGAGAGAGAGAGAGAGTTGTGTATTTAACCAAATCCACCAATCCCTTAGTACCCAAGAGGCCCTAGCAAGAAGCATGCACTCCCACTGCAAACTCCTCAGTACCTGTTGTTTTCAAGCAGCCATGGTTAAAACAGACTACAAAACCAAAACCCAAAAAACACCCCACCCCACCCCCAACCAAAACCCCACAAATCAAACCAAAACATAGATTCCAAAACAGTGTACTTATGCATGTGCACAGACACAGCACAAGAGCCATTCCAGGCTGTACTGAATAAAATGCAAATAATTAAGACTTTTCCCATATAACAGTTGTGAGGACTCAAAAATACAAGAACACTAAACCTAAATGACTTGGCCAAGAACTAAAAGCAGTGCATGGAAGAATGAAACAGTAGTAGTTACCATCAAAAACATCTGACAGTCTTACCCAATACGAAGGGTCTGCTAGGCCTTTTGCCATATTGCTAATCTTAAGGTCCCTAGCAACCTGAAACATGTAGATGGCAGTATGTTTTATATAACTTGATATAAAACAGAACCAAAAGTCAAAGAAAGAGGAGAATTAAATTCAGATGTAGATTGTTTACTAAACTGAACCTGGAATTACAGACATACACAAATGCTTAGTCTTTTATAAAAATACCTTTGTAAAGAAGCTTCCTAAGTCTGGCGGTGGTGGCACAAGCCATTAATCCTAGCACTTGGGAGGCAGAGGCAGGCAGATCTTCGGGAGTTCAAGGCCAGTCTGCTCTACAGAGCAAGTTCTAGGACACAGGACTATTACACATAGAAACCCTGTCTTGGGGGGGGGGGGGGGGGGGGGGGGGGGGGAAGAAAAGAGCCATCCAAAAATACACACACAAATGCTATGCAGAAGAGACCTGCATGTTGCTCCTGAGCTGGCACTATTCTCAGCTGCTACTCAGAATCGGAATGATCTTTACCTCGCTGGCTTCCCCAAACATATGTGCAAGTTATTTGTCTTAGTTTCTATAAAAAACAACTGAAGTTCTTAGTGCCTTCTTTATTTCCTAACATTCAGCTTCTGTAGCTTAGGCTTACTTTGAAATCATGATCCTCCTACCTTAGTCTTCCAAGTGTTGGGATTACTGGTATGTGCCATTTAAGTTGGCTGAATCTTTAAGCTCAATCAAACTTAACAGAAAGCTCAGTTTTCAATGAATCAGGAGAATATGGATGAAGTGAGAATGATTCTATTTCAAGTAAGAAACACCCTAAAATAATGGGACAATTACAGAGAGTTGAACACACAGACCACTTAGGTACACCCTCAAGCTTCAAAGCATACACATGCATATCTTGAAGAAATGGCATTTGTGAAGTGTCCTTACAGAATGAGATGCACAGGATAACTGGTAAATCAAGAGAACTGGTGTTGGCAGTAGTGTCTGAATGCATACAGGCAGAAGTCAAAGATCCATCACTTCAGCTGGCCCATCAGCCTCAAACCCCAGAGGTGGACCCCTCTCCTGAGAAATAGAAGAGGGTGCTGCTGTTCCATTGAGGCCTCTGCACAAAGCATACCCTTCCTGATCAGGAACACTTATTCACAGCACAGAAATGAAATTGTTTTTAAGTAAAGATGCTGTAAATGCTGTTCCAATAGCTTGGAGGATTTCATTCTTTACACAGATCTGCATATCACTTCCCTAACATGAGACCTTCTAATCTACAACTTAAATTCAGACTACCATGACAATTTAAGATGATTTTTTTCTTCTTTATGGAGGTAAAGTGTCTGATTCACTTGTACATTTATGTTAGGAGAGACTAGGAAAGAAGTGATGTAGAAAACTTACCCAAGAGTGAGTTTTCCTTATTTTGCCATAGGCACCAGTCAAATAGATGTTTTCTGTAACTACCAATAGAAGCCTTTCAGATGGATCAGTGAATCTTCCTGGCAATCTCACTGCCAAAAGGTTGTCAAAGGAGCAAAGCCACCAGGAATGGTGATAGGCATTCATCTATGCTAGTAAAGTACACTGAATAAGGCTCTAGAGACTACAACTGCTGCTTTGCATAGACCAAGTAACAGCTCCCCTTCTAGTCATTTTTAAAAAATTATTATTCTTCTTCAAGATAGGGTTTTTCAGTGCAGCTGGCTGTCCTGGAACTTGTTCTGTAGACCAGAGTGGCCTTCAACTCCGAGATCTGCCTGCTTTTGCCTCCTGAGTGTTGGGATTAAAGGAGCCCAGCCCGGGCTCTCCCAGGTCACTCTTATCACAACCAGTTCCAAAACCCACAAACTATATCAGGTGTGGTAATTTTTTTTTTTTTTTTTTTTGAGACAAGGTCCCACTATGTAGTCCTGGCTGACCTTGAACTTGTAATTCTTTTGTCTAAGCCCCCTGAGTATTTGCATTACAAGTTTGATCACAACACCCAGTGTGGGCTGTTTTGGATTTTAAGTAGTGCTTCAATTGTGCTAGCTCAAAAGAGAAGTGATGGTGCTACTTAATGAAGGGATAGACCAAGACACCCATGCCCACCTTACCCATCCCCAACAAGAAAGAAGGCCAAAACCACTTGTGGGTTCCATCTTCATTAGCCCACATTTCCACATGCTATATACATGTGGACACCTTTCAAAACTCAATCTGTTACAAAAATCAAGAGAGACAAACACAGAGGCCATTCAACTGCTGGCTCTATGTGTGTTGCCCTGTGTTGGAGGACTCTGTGATATAAGAACAGAGAAAGCGTGCTTGTTTTTAAAGAAAGAGAAATAAGGCATGGAATTTGAAGGGTGGAAGGATCTAGGAGGAGACGAAGGGGGGAATACCATGGTTAGAATATACTGTGGGAAAAATATTAAATATATTTTTTTAAAAAAGGAACAGAGAAAGAATTAACAATTTTTATCATTCCATTTACTTTCTGCAGAAGATGACAAAAACACTCTCAGCTATAAGTCTGTTTAAGTGCCAGGTTGCTTTTAATACCATTTCTTGAGAAGCAGTGGCAGGAGGATTTTTCTGAGTTTCAGGCCAGCGTGGTATACATAATGAGCCCAGGACAGCCAGGACCACATAAAGAGACCCTGTCTCAAAAAGCCTAAAGAAGCTAAGTCAGATAACACTAACAACACAGAGGGCAAACACAAAGGAATGCTTTCTTGTCTGTTAGGAGGCTGCCCTACGAAGTTTTACAGACTGTTCAAAAGGTTTGAGTTTACCAAGACCTATGAAAATGTACCTGGGGGGTCCCAGTCTTCTCCATCCAGTCATCATCCATAGTTAAGAACTACAGAACCATGGCTGGAGAGATGGCTCAGTGTTTAAGAACACTGGCTGCTCTTCCAGAGGACCTGGGTTCAATTCCCAGCACCCACATGGCAGCTCACAACTGTCTGTGACTCCTGTTCCAGAGGATCTGATACCCTCACACAAACATACATACACACAAAATACCATAAGTAAAAAAGAACTACAGAGCCTGTTCAAGTATATTACTTCAGAACAATCAGTCAGACAACAGACCAGGTAGATCCTCCTAGCCATATTCTGGTCTAGTTTATACACCTCCACAGAAACAGAACCAACATCCATTCTTTCTTATACCACAAACAATCCTTGTTAGCAGCTTTCAGTTGGGACTGCAAAATGGTGGGATAAAACTCAAGAGCTACAGGCTCATCCTCCAAGATGGAAATCTTTCTGTGAATGAAAATATAGAAAAGCAGAGCTGAGAGACAGGAAGCCCAAGTCCTGCTGAGGCAGTCCCTGAGCCAGAAGAGCTGACCTACCTTTTCAATCACCCATACCAATTCCTCAAATCTCCCACTTTTAACAAAACTTACTAAAAACAAAAATATCACAAGGTCTCTAAAGCTGTTAAGAATTTTCAAAATGGTTTTTTACTCTAAAGCTTTTAATGGATATCAATCTTGAAGTCATTAATATTTTATTATGAAAACTAAGGTAACAATCTCTTCTGCCTTGATCAGTTTTCCCTTTGACTTGAAAACTGGGATTTAAATGTAATAAAACATGGTATTATTATTGATAATGACAGTAACAATGGCTTTCATTTATTAAGAATTCAAGGGAGGGCAGAACATTTCTATTACAAATCTTTTTGTTTTGAGACAGGGTCTTACTTTGTAGTCCAGGCTGCCTTTCAACTCATGGCAATCTTCCTGCATTGGTCTCCCAAGTGCTGGGATTACAGGCATGAACCACCATACCCAGTTCACATACAATCCACTGGCCAGGAACAGGGCTTCTTTCCCACCTTTCTCAGTGGTGCCGGTCCCGTTCTCTATCCCGGTGTCTCTCATGCTCCCGGTTCCTCTCTTGGAAATAATCATCATGCCGGTCTTCATTATGAAGCAAGTCTCGGTGCCTCCTGCTACTCTCCCGGGACCGGCTGGGTGACCTCTCCCTGGACCGATGTCTTTTCCTGTCAGAAACATCCTTCAGCCTCAACCCTGATGGCCTTACACCACATTCTTTCCACATGAAGTTTTGTATCTCTCAATGTTTGCCTAAAATATTCTCTATCATAGGGGTACTGTCAGAAGAGGATCTTAGCTCCTTAAAGCTTAATCTTTTGGAGGGAAATGACTGACAGATTTGTCAAGACCTTACTAATGTATTGAACAGAGTATTTAGAATTTTCTAAGTATTATGATTTCACCTTTACAACAGGTCTGTAGGCAAGTACTAGGACTTTTCCCCTTAAATTCTTGGCAAGTTGCTAACCTCCACACTCAAGATGGACATACAGATGGTTAGCAGCAACAGAACTGAGATTCAAACCTAAGCCCAATGGTTAAAATCCCCATGTGTCCACCTAGGCCCAACCTCCCCATTCCCTGACCCCATGGTGCTCAAGACTGAACCTACGGCCTCATGTGCTAGGCAATAAGTCTGATCACTGAGCTATGTCCCCAGCCCTTGAAACCTATGTTCTTTTTTAGACTCTTTTTCCTAAATGAGGGCACTGCTACTACAAAACACAGGTTCTACACATTAACAATACTTAATTAATGAAAATGTCTCATTAATTTCTTCTCCTTAAAGATGTGAATTTAACGGGCTGAAGAGATGGGTCAGCAGTTAAGAGCACTGACTGCTCTTTGAGAGGTCCTGGGTTCAATTCCCAGCAACCACATGGTGGCTCACAACCATCTGTAATGTGATCCAATGCCCTCTTCTGGTGTATCTGAAGACAGCAACAGAGTACTCATATACATAAAAGAAATAATTCTAAAACAAACCAAAACAAAAAGATGTGACTATAAAGTCCCCTCTTCAATCCAGACCCTCGATACCCTGGGTTTCCTTCTTTTCCAGCCAAGCTTCAGGAGAGTGTTGATCAAGGTCAATCAACCACAAAGCAATCAACTCACCGAGAAGAGCTTCCACTGGCACCCACACTGTATGACTTGGCCTCTATGCCGTGAAGACAGTCCTTAAGAGAGGAGATGAGGACCCGGCAACGCTCATCATTGGCGACTCGGGACTGTTTGATAACTGCAATGGCTGTGAGTAGTGTCTCAATGGCATCACTGTAATCCCCTAAGAGGATGGAGGGAAAGGCCAAGGATGAGCAGAGGCAGTAACCAAACTGGACCAAAAGGAGAATGCAGGAGGACATAGCTGTACTAAAAGCCATAGTAAAATGGACAAAGGAGACAGCAGGTATAAAACTGAGTAACAGCTATAGTCAAGTTTGAAATCTGACATATACTAGTGGCCCTATAATTAGTGCATACTTGTCCAAGGGCTACTTGACAATACTGATTAAAATAAACTCTCCTGGAGCTAGAAAGATAGCTTAGCTGTTAATATCACTTGTTGCTCTTGTAGAGGACCTGGGTTTGATTTTTAGCACCTACATGGCTCAGAGCCACTCATAACTCTAATTTCAGGGAACCAAATGGGCCCCTTGAATCCTAAGAATGTATGTGGTATATATACACATATACATGTAAAACACACACACAAGTCTAAAAAATAAACTATCCCTATATTTAAGTCAAAATTCTAAAAATTTTCTGTTCACAGAACTATGTATGTTTAACCATGTTTTAATAATATTGTTTATTGTTTTTCTTTGCTAGGGCCTTTGCTAGTCTACATAAATAAAGGAACAATGGCTCCATACATTACTAGTTGTTAAAACTCATGAGATACATCTGTAAGCAAAAAAAGTCATCTATTAAAAGTGTTTAGCACAGCCGGGCAGTGGTGGAACACACCTTTTATCCCAGCACTTGGGAGGCAGAGGCAGGCGGATTTCTGAGTTCAAGGCCAGCCTGGTCTACAGAGTGAGTTCCAGGACAGCCAGGGCTACACAGAGAAACCCTGTCTCCAAAAAAAAAAAAAAAAAAAAAGTGTTTAGCACAATGCTAGACACACAGTAGGTCTTAACAAATAACAGACGTTAAGCTATACTAATAAGATAGGTGTCCAAAATATAGAAAGCAAAAAGATAAATAATGCATTTTTTTTTGCAGTGTGGTACTGAGTGTTGAACTAAGAGCTTTGAGCATACTAGGCAACTGATCTATTACCAAGCTAAAAAAATCCAGCCTTGCAGTTCATTTTTGTAAGAAACAACCAAAATTATACATATGTTGTGATATATGTATCCATTCCCCAAAACTGGAGGAATACCCACCAATCAGAAGGTAGTCTTGTTAGTCCTCAAAGAAAGTTTTCATATTTTTCCTTCTTAAAAACAGTATTGAATCTATACATTATTTTTTTCAAGACAGGGTCTCACTGAATAATACAGAGACCCACTTGCTTCTCCTGAGTGCTGGGATTAAAGGTGTTTGAAACTATGTCTAAATCTATACATTATTTTAAATTTATAATCAGACACACACACACATTTGTTAACTCATACAACTCTATTATATGTATACATAATATACACACTCTATTGTGTGTATATGTAATATATAGCTTTCAATGACAAGGTAACACACTGAAAAATTTGCTGTTGGGTACTTTCATCATTGTTGAAACACCAGATTGTACTTACATTAACTCAGGTTTCACTAGATGATATACACAATACAAACACACCATATATTTAAATTATTTATATATATAACCATTGTGGTGTATAAACTATCTAAAATATCATCTCTCTCTCACATACCTACATTGTACATTTAAAAAAACATCATGCTGCCTTCAATAACTAGACCTTTCATTTCTCAAATGTGCACCTGACTCAACAAGTCCACAGAGGTCCGCTGAAAATGATAACTGGGCAGCTTCCTTTATGCAAAGTAGCAAGAACAGAATGGACAGAAACTATGAAGGAAGCGCGGCACTGTGAAGGACCAGGAACACTGGCATATCAGCTCCATACAGGCAAGGAAGTTCTGTTTTAGAGGCACAGAGAATAAATATTATAGTTTCTATGACTGGAATAAGAAAACGAGAGGGACATAAAAGATTTACCTATCTGCCATCTCAGGGTGATGGGACTGACACTGAAAAAGGAACAAAGATGATTTCCTCTAAACTCCTCTGTGTATTATATAACAATGAACAGGCATTATTTTTTAATTTAATAAGACCAGTTTTTCTGGTGAGAGAAGAACTGACAAGAACACATATTTTGCTTTTAAAGTACTCTGTAGAATCAAATGGAAACCATAGGTAAGAAATTATGGAAAACAGGTTAACAGTCAATTAGAACTTAACTTCTTTGAGTACTAACAGTCTATATTACATTTAGATCCACGTGGGAAACCCCCAGGAAGAAAGTGAGAATGACTTGGACCAGAACTCCTAACCTTTCTGTTCTAGTATGCCAGGCCATTCCTCTACCCACTGAGTTACATCCATAAACTTTCCATTCTACATCCTCTTCTTTTATGTCCTGGGCTTTCAGAATCCTAGTTGCTGATTCTGCATGTACTGCTGAGAGTAGAGAGACAACAGACTTGCCTTCAGAGGACAGCCTATCCACAGGCCACCCACTCTGCCCAGACTTCCTAGTGTAACAGCACCATCTAGTTGAGATACCACTTCTAAAACCCAGGGCTTTTAATTCTACTTGGAGGTCAAGCTACTGCATAGACAAAGCCAAAAGATCACTTCTGAGATCAAGATGTCTCCGAGACACCAATTACTTTTTATAATAAATACAAACAGGAAATAGTATCTATTACTCAACAGTAAAGGCACTGAGTTGTTTTCTACAAAGCAAGTCTTGACATTTGACTGGAGTTTTCCCTAAGCAAGAAATGAAGTTATACGCTGCTTTTGAAGTGCACATCTTCTGACCTCTAACAGCGCTCCAACTCAACTTTTCCAGATGGAAATGACAAAGGGGGAAAATTTAAGGCAAAGGCAGTAAAGTAAGAGTTAATTACCTGCACTAGCTCCAGACACTGCTTTGGAAATGGCACTGCTGGAAATTGCTCTATTTCTCTTCATTATCTCTTCAAATTCAGCTTCACTCACTGTAGAAGGTGGAGGGCCTGAATCTCGGCTGCAGAGAAACAATTACACAGCTGACTGCCCACAACCTTTCTTATTTTCACCACATTCTATAGTACTATTATTCGATACTTCTCTAGGTATGCCTTAAATGTTCATTCTTTTCTTTAAGGACAGGATTTATATCATATGTGTTCCTAATTTTGGTTTAACTCAACGATAGTAATCATTCTAGCATTTGCAGCAGCCATTTATAGCAGTGAGTTTAAACAAGCTGCTTAAAAGGAGCTATGAAAGATGTTTTGGGTCAAGTAGGTAAGATGAAAACAGAAAACACTAAATAAAAAACAATGACAGACAGCCGGGCAGTGGTGGCGCACGCCTTTAATCCCAGCACTTGGGAGGCAGAGACAGGCGGATTTCTGAGTTTGAGGCCAACCTGGTCTACAGTGAGTTCCAGGATAGCCAGGGCTACACAGAGAAACAAAAAAACAAAAAAACAAAACAAAAACAAAAAAAAAAAACCCAAAAAACAATAAAAGAGCTGGAGGAAATAACTTAGCTCGTAAAGTGCTAGTCATATAAGTATGAGGACCTGAGTTCAAAGGTCCAGAATCCACATAAAAATATCAGACATGGTGGAGCATGCTTATAACTCCAGTGCTGGGAAAGTGGAGACAAGTGGATCCCTGGGCTCTCTGGCTAGCCAGTTTAATCTACCTGGGTGATCTCCAGGTCAATGATAAGACTGTCTCAAGCAAGGTGGACAGCATGTTTGGGAATGACACCAAAGGTTGTCTTTTGGCTTCCACATGCAAGTGCACACAAGCACACATGTAGCTGCATATACATGTGCACTTGTACATACAGGCATGCAAAACAAACCTCTGGTAGACACTCATCTATGTCCCAGGACTCAACATCACAGTGAGACTACAGAGGAAAACTACCAGCATTCAGCGCTCATTCATGGAAAACAGATGTCTAAACACTTTCTGCTTTTCTGTTTGTTTCTTCTTCTTTTTAAAAATTATTATTTTGCCTTGCATGTCTGTGTGAGGGTGCCAGGCCCCCTGGAACTACGAGTTACAGACAGTTGTGAGTTAACAATTGGGTGCTGGAAACTGAACCACTGTCCTCTGGAAGAACAGTCACTGAGCCCCCTCTCTAGCCCCCCCCCCCCCTTTTTTCAAGACAGGGTTTCCCTGTGTAGCTTTGGCTGTCCTGGAGCTCACTCTGTAGATTAGGCTATCCTCAAACTCAAGAGATTCACCCACTCTGCCTCTCAAATACTGGAACTAAAAGCATGAACCACCACTACCATCTGACAAAACACTGTCTACTATTGCTTGGTGTGGTAACACATGCCAGAACTTTAATACCAACATTCAGGAAGCAGAGACAGGTGGACTGCTGAGTTTGAGGGCGGCTGGTCTACATAGTGAGACCTTGTCTCAAAAACAAACAACTGTATACTATACTGTCCTGGCTCAAAGCTGCAGGGAAATACAGTTTTTACCTGCCATGGTGGTTATAGGGTGTAGAGGCCTTCATGTAAGTATCTGGTGGTGGCCCCACTGTAGCATTTGGTGGGGGGAAGAAGGCTGGATTGAGGTGAAGGGCTGGTGGGATGGCCCCAGGGGGAGGTACAGCCAGATGAGGAGGTAATCGAGGAGGAGGGGGCATGAGATGCTGGTAGTGGATACCAGGAGGAGGAGGAGGGACACCAAAGCTTGAGGAGAGAGGTGGTGGGGGTGGAATTGGGGGTGGGGGCAGACCCATTAGGGGAAGGGCTGAAGGAGGACGGTTAAAGTAGGGCAACACGCTGGGGGGCTTATCCACACGAGCAGATGAGGGTACAAGATTCTCAGAGGGGGTTGCCCGTCCATCAGCAGAATCACTAGAATCTCGGGAGTGGGCCCGTGGAGGTATTCCTGCAAAGCAAAACAGAGCTAATGTTACTGCCCAGGCAGGCTTTGGATATAGCAATAGGACCAGCTCATCTCTCAGCAAGTCTGGTACCACATAAAAGAATACAAGTGAAGCAGCTAAGAGAGAAGAAATGAATCATTTGGTGCCTTTCCATTGGCCTCAGAAGAAAGATCAGAAGTATTTTGGTTAAGAAACTCCAAAATGCAACAGAACTCTTAAGTCTTGTATGTCAGTGGATGCTCTCATGTAGTATCTTCAAAGTGCTTAAAACATTTAACTCTTAAACTTGTTTCCTATTTTCAAATAAATACACATGCTCCAAACAACCCATAAGGAAACGTTTAAGCATGCTCACTGATGTTCTGCTGGATTTTACCTGCCTTGAATCCTATGTTCCCAAGAGTTCAGAGATTCAAGATCCCTACGAGTTATCCTTTATTGTGCTGAACTCTAGAAACATTCTCTCTGCCATAGAGCTCCAGTCAGAGAATTGAAGAAAGAACAGGAAAAGCAGGAGACAAGAGCCACCCTCAGTCTACATTTTATTCAAAGAGCTAGCTCAGCCTAGTTAAAGTAGACCCCAACAGAACATGACACATTATGGCCTTTAAAGACTTGCAGACAGAAAGATGCCTAGCAAACACGGAGGAGCAGAGTGCTTCTTAAATTAGAATTTACATTTAGGTCCAATGCTCAAGGCAAGCTTATGCTGGAATTAACTACAAGACAAACTATCTTGACTTCTTCACTATCAGATATTGCCAGCCTGACACGGCCCTGTTCTTTATGTGTCAAAACAAACAGGTTTTAAAGCAAGTGCAATCCTCTGTAACAATTAACAACTTTCTCAGGTACTGTTCCAATATTGATTTGTATATTTGGTTACAAGTCCTCAGAGAAGCAGCCATTTTTAAGCAGAGGATTCCACCAGCTTTATTCTTTTCTGCAAAGAAAAGAAACACGTACAAAGAAAAAGCTGAGAAGTGGTAGAGATACTACTCTCAATTCAGCTGTAAAGAGATGTATCTTGGGGAAACCAGGAGAGGGCTGAATTATACAAATACTCTGAAACAGAAGGGACAGGAAAATGTTGAGCTGTCAAAGAAGTTAAATTTGTGCCTTTTAACCCAGGGCAATTATAGAACATACCTCATCCACCTAGGCTGTCAACACAAAGGGCAGTTGTTTCCATTAAAGAGGTTCTATTTCCACAGGAAGGACATACCCCCAGTCAACACAAGGAACCACTGTTTTAGAGCTAAGTACAAAGTAGTCACAGCAGGTATGTGATGAAATGCTTCTGCTACCACCCATTCCCTAGTACTGAAAGAAAAGGAGGCTGACTGTCTCAGGTGGGCCCTTGCAGGGTAGCTGTACCTTGTGAAGTCAGGATAAGCCAAGATTGGTCCTCAAGGTTAGAAATCTGATTTTAGTAATTCACCAGGGAATAATCAGACCCTAGGAGATTGAATTATGCCATCCAAACTGATACACAAACCAAAATAGTAATTTATTGGTTGATAATGACAAGTAAACTGCCAAGCAAACTGGAAAACCTGTCAGCTAGTCAGTGCACCCTCTTCTCAGGAGGAGAGTCTTAGTAGGAGACCAAGGTAGTAAGGATTGATGAACAAAGTGAGATTAAAGGGAGTCAGATGAACTTAAGGGAACAAGATAACAGAATGCTGCATTTTAAAGAAAAACTAATGTGATATACTTGCCAAGCCAACTAAGTATTCAATAACTGTAAGTATTCCCTTTTCTCTAGGACAACAATGGAGAAACAACGCTTAACTTTTATTACCTAATACTTCGTATGGTTGATTTTTACAGAGTACACCATAAACTCATGATAGGATCACAGCCACCTTAATTACACTTTAGGATGTCTGCTTTTTGAGAACCAACATCTTAAAAAGGAAGCCCATTCATGGTGTGTCCATTTATGGAAGCATACAGAATTGACCAGTGATAGGAACTTTAATCATTTTTTAGTTCAGATGGGAAAGAGGCTCCTAGAAGTGAACTGAACGGTTCAAAAGGCCAAAAGGAAAAAAGAGTCAAAGGCAGAACCCACTGACAACCTGAACCTGACTCCTAGCACTGTCCTCTTTACACAAATCTCATTCTTAGGCCCACCTACTAATTGTGCCACCATAGCCAACAGCAAGCACCCTTGCCCCAAATCCTCCACATCACAGCAACAGGCCCACAACCTCCCCCCATCATACAGATGGTCTCCACGTACCCCCTCTTGGGACTCGGACACACTCACGTTTCCGAGCCTGAGCCTCAAACTGTGATAAGTTCTGCCGGGTGGCCGGCCTCACATCTACTTTTTCTCCATTAAGAACTTTTCCTGGTAAGAGTTCCAGCAATTTGTGGACAGAATTTTCAGAGGCTACCACCACCTCAGCATACCTTAAGGAACAAAGTAAAGAGGAATAAAATATTTAGACACTAGACAAAGGAAAAGGCATCTTGCTAATTATTTAAACTCCACAACCCCACCCCCACTCCCTATCAGCAACAAGAAGGTGCCACCCTATAGATTTCCTGTTTTTCCTTATTTTTTGAAATTTAAAATTAACATTCTTTCCCTTCAACAGATGGATGTTCAATTTCATTCCAGCTAGGTCCCAAATCTTTGGCAGTTTGTCAAAACCAAGGTAGTAAGGTAGGCCAGGGTGGAAGGGGGTTAGAATCCAAGTTCAAACATATAATAGATCTGTCACCCTAATAGTTACAAACTCAAAGGGGCTCCCCAGCTCTAGATCTCACCCTTTAGACTGGCCATTTGCACGGTTCTCTGCAAATTTCAACTCCACCACATCATAGACTCCTATAGAGCGAATAACCTGGATCAGCTGCTGGTCTGTGGTCCACTGGGGCCGGCAAGATGGAAAAGGGAGAAATGTCAAGAGCTACATGCCTGCTACCCACCCACCCAGATGTTCCAAGTCCTGTTCCCAAATCTAGGACTCCAGCCACAACCATTACCACCCACAGGAAATCCCAAAGCCCAGCAATATTTCAATCAGTGCAGGCTTTTCTTATTGTCTTAAACACTAAACCCATCTAATCTCACAACCCCTATGTTTGGGATTAAGACTAAAATTTATTTTAATTTTGACTGACATGTGAGCCAGTTGATCATCATTTCAAACAGATTGCTAACAACTTTAATTACAGATCTGACAGGCTAGAGTTGACCATGCCAGGAATAGTACCATCAGTATATACATTTCCTGATTTGGCACCCCCACCACCACCAGCCCCAAAACATCTCGCACCATAACTTTTACAAAATAGTCAGCACACATCCCAAATACACTACAGCTATCAAGGTCTTTGATCCCCATCACCCACCATTATCACAGGACCATCTAATGACCACCAAGAGTTCAAGGTGTTCACTCTGATATCTCGTCCCATAGATGACCCTGCTAGACATAAAGCCCCAGGGTCAGGGGCAGTAATAAGATGGCAGAAAAGGCAACTACCCACTTAATCAATGCTTTCTTCGGCACCAGTACGTCCTCAGGATAGTTCTCTTTCAGAGATCAATCCAACCTGATCCCAGGAAAAAGAAATCCAACCCCATCAGAGCACAAAACAGTGCAACAGTGGTTTCTGAAAATGCCATCACCTCCCAGTGCTCTCCCTCCAGCCCACCCTTAAGATTTTTGGTTATCCTTGCTTACCCAGGAGAAGCTGCCTACATAGACAGCCGCTCGCCGACTCCGCAGGCCACTGTATGTATACAGAATTGCAGGGGTCTTGTTGTTTGGTTTGGGAGCTGGCTCCTGGCGAACAGGAGGGGGTGGTTCTGTGCTACTGCTTCTGTCATCTGAGGGCTGTGAGGCAGCCGTCAACACATCATCATATAAGTCAATCTGATCTGTATTGTTGAACTCCGAGTCCTAAAAGATGAGGGATTGATAATGGAGTCCTCAAACTTTTCAGTTTGTTTGTTCTGTTTCATTCCAGCTGATTTAGAACCTAAAGTTAAATGCTTTGTAAAGCAATGTACAAGACATCCCTGTCTCACTCTAGGAAAAAGGGTATGGAAGACTCTGGATTTGAAACTCTTAGTATTACTTATGAGATTTTCAAGGTTTTATTTGTAATAGGCAAGTTTGAGTTTAGTCTCCTGTGAGGATCAAAGAAATAGTAAATAAGCAAACAAACCAATATGAATGAGATACATCTAATGAGATATATGAGATCAGTGATATTAGATCAAAGACTACATCTTAGATATATTAATTAAAATGTATTTTTAATATCAAATTATATATTATTATTGCATTTAATAAGAGTACATTTATCTAGAAATATAAAGCAGAGGAAACAATGCAAAAGTGAGCAGGCAACAAAATGAAACAAATAAACAAACCAAAAACCAAAAGCGGGACTAATCCTTTGGTTTATACAAATGACCTGGGGAAACTTCCAAGCTCACAGAATACAACCTCAGCTTTCTAAGCCATCCAAGAAACATAAAAAGACAGGGGTAGAGGACTGGGGATATGCTCAGTTGTATTAGAGTGCTTGCTTTGCACACACAAGGCTACAGGCTCAAGTTCCAGCATTTATGTATCAGGTAGTGATTTGCCCTTATAGTCTGAGATAAAAAAGGATTTGAAACTGGGCATAATGACACATGTGCCTGTAATCCCAGCATTTGGGAGGTAGAGGAAGGAGATTGGCAGCTGACAGCTAGCTTCATATTGAGTATGAGACCAGCATGGGTTGTACCAGACTATCTTATAAAAAAACAAAACAAACAACAAAAAGCCAGTGAGACAACTAAGTAGGTACACCTGCTATCAAGCCTGGCGACTTGAGTTCAATTACCAGAACTCACATGGTGGAAGATAAGTTTTGTCCTTTGACCTCAACAAACATGCCATATATAAAACAAATGGAAAAATAAAAATAAACCACCAAAATTCAGAACAAATACCTCACCTCCCAAAAGACCTGACGACTGTATCCTGTTCAATACTCTAATCCTCAGAAGCCATTCTTAGCTCTCATATCTGTCAGTTTCCCATCCAAACTTAACCAGCTGAAAACATTCTTTAAAATTTTCTTTAAGATGGGAGCAGGAGAGATAGCTTAGTGGTTAAAAACACTGGCTACTCTTCCAGAGGACCTGGATTTGATTCCAAGCACCACTGGCAGCTCACAAATAACTATAACTCCGGTCCCAGGTGATCTGATGCCCTCCTCTGGCCTCTGAAGGCAATGCACACATGATGTATAGACATACATACAAGCAAAACACATAAAATTAAAAATATAGGGGTAGAGATTTTCTCTAGCAAAAGGCAAGCCCTGGATTTTGCTGTTAGCAAAGTCACACTAATCATTGTCATTATCTAGAGATTTTTTTTAAAAAGTATGTGAAAGGAATGCATGAAGATTTTGCATGCAAATACCTCCTCCAAAGGGTATTGCCTAGCATATGAACATGCTTTGAATTTTTTTTTTTTTTTTTTTTTAAATTTTGAGATAGGGTCTAGCTAAGTTAGCAAGACTGGTCTTGAACTTGTGATAACTTTTGCCTCAGCCTCCTTAGTAGTTGGGGTACAGGATTATTACCAGGCCCATTAACTTTTTTTTTTTTTTTTTAAAAATGGACTTAACCACCTGAAGATTTTGTTATCAAGGAAGATCCTGAGACCAATCCCCTAAGGATATTAAGGACAACTAGACTTTATATCTCTCACAAAGGCTTTTTAAAGAGGGGGAAAAAAGATTTTCAAATGAAACTTAAAGGCAATAAGGAAATAATAGTATTTTATATACTCAAAGTTGGCAAACTACGATTCCTTTTATGCAGTATCTGTGATTCAAAGATGTATCTAAGAGTTATGAGGCAGAGTCATCGCTGAGATCTGGCTAGTTAAAAAAACAAAAGAAAAAGGTCGGTGACCCAGAATGAAGGCGTCAACCTGAGGAGCAAACACATCAGTGGGAACCTTTTCATATTGTTAGCTTAAAGGCAATCAATGGGCTCTCTGAAAAACTCCTGAAAGAACAACAACAACAAAAAGGACCAATCCTATAGGACCTTGTTTGTGTAGATTAGCACTTCAGAAAGAAAACACAACGAATTTGAATGCTCCAAGTTTCAATGGTCTATCCAAGCCATGGAACCTAAAAAAGCTAGCAGTAGCTGGACATGGTGGCATATGCCTTCAATTCCAGTACACTTGGGAGGCAAAGACAGGCAGATCTCTGAGTTTGAGGCCAGCCTACTACTCTACAGTGAATTCCAAGATAACCTGGGCTACAGAGAGAAAGAAACCTTGTCTTACCCGATTGGACAACAAAAAAACCAAAAAGCTAAACAAACAAAAAACCAAAAACCCACCTATCCCACAAAAGAAGCAAAAATCAAATATAGACCCATATTTTTTATAGGTGGCAATGCTAAAATTTGTTAAGTTTAAATTGAAAATATGTATTCAATATTGAACAAACATTTCAGTAAGAATTTTGTTGTCAAGGATACATACAAAAAACTACGTTATGTCATGATACTTCCTAGTAGGAGTTTGATTTTGCCCTCCAATATGCTCAATGTTCCTACCTTCTAGCTCCTTCTCAGTATCTGACCCAATGAAGTAACTAACTTGGATACAGTATTCTCAGTAAAATCATCTTGATTGATTACTTTTTCTTTGATTTTTAGACGGCCACATCGACTTTGGGCCCCATTTTCACATCTCCACAGTTCTCAACACCTTCCCCATCACCTTTGCCCATTATTCTGTGCTGTTACTGTCCACTGTTGTTGTGTGTGTTTTCTGACAGTTTGACATTGTAATCAAGCTGGCCTCCAATTTGTAGCAATCCTGCCCCAGTCTCCAGAGCACTGGGATTATGGATGTGTACACCATATCTAGCTAATATCACTTTTACTTTTAGCCACTATAAATGGCACCTACTTTCCAGTACAGGGATTCACTCTCTTCCAACACCTCACTAGCTCTGGCAGTAGTAATCCTACAGGAGTAGTTCAAATCCTTCCTGATACAGAACCAAGCATATCTTATAAGGCCTATCATAGCACGAGAAGGAATAAACAGAAAACTCAGGAGAGTAGCAGTTCTCAGTCACCTTTTTAGTTTTCCCCTGTCTAATTGAGCAATATGAATCCCAGGACTCCCACTCTAACAGCAATAAAGTAACTCTGCAAAAGGTTTTTGCAGCACATGCTGCCAGAGTTCAGAAGCAAATACCACAGAGTTCCACATAGTAAATGTGCTAATTTTCCTTGGGGACCAAAGTGCTCTTGAGAGAGTTGTATGCAGAGCTGGCTTGGGGCAGATCAGTAACTGTCCTCTAAGACATTCAAAAAACCAATTCATATAGGTTGACTTCCATCTAAGCCAACTATTAACAACTCTACACAGACAGCAGCTTCCAGATTACACTAAAACCAGCTTTGCCAAAAATTAACGTATGGGGATGGGGTACCCCTTTCTCAATTTTTAGAACATAAAACATTCAAAGTCTATACTTGCTTCAATTTTCCCCATACCAAACATTGCCTGTTTGGTATAAATGTCCATAGATTAATTTTGGCTTTAGACCAGAAAGTCCTTTTTAAAAAAAAGTTAATAATCAAATTACTGAGGGTAATAATGTGTACCTTGACAAAGCCTTGTGCACTGGACAAAAACTGTGTCTTGTCTATGACCCCTAAGTTATAAACCACTTATTACTTTTTTTTTTTTTTAAGATCAAATATGGCCTGTGGTGAATGTCTATTCTCTGAAGTGAATTAGTTGCAGTACCAGTCAACGACACAGATTCAGAATTGGGGGCATCTTTCAGTAATACAGAACTAAGAGAGCCTTGTTAATGAAAAAGCCATAAATTTTAAATGACTAAAGTCTGACTCAAACAAACACATAAAACTCAAGAAAGCAAGACTGGAGAGAGGGCTCATTTGAGAACAGGTTCTGTTTGTCCAGAAGACCTGAGTCTGGTTACTAGAATCCACATCAGGTGGTTCATAACCACCTGTAACATCAGCTCCAGCGGATCCCACACTACTAGGCTCCTTAGACACCTTCAAACCACTCACATACACAACATTTAAAATAAAATAATGGGACACATGACCCTCTTTTGTTGCTTATCAAAGTCAGGCTACAACCTAGGCATTCTAGTCCATTATTTCCAGGTCCTTATGTGTACCCATTGGAATACACCAATGACAAGAACCAGCTAGCTCAAGGATAACAGTACTAAAAAGAACCCAGGTAAGAGAAAAGTTTTAAATAGAAACTTTCCATGAGCTTTGACCTCAAGATCGAAGAACTCAACCTCATAGATTACTGTTTTAAGGGACATTTAAAATGTAAAAACACAAATTCAAACTAGGATGAGAGTCTTTGACCTGCCTTTAAACTAGTTTATCCAATGGTTTTAACCTTCCTTCCATCCACATCAAAATGCCCACAGACTTCTCATGAGGACAGTCAAGCTATTTATAAAGATTGAAAACACCTGGAGTGGAGTTGGACCTATTACAAGGCAGTTGGTGTAAGTTATCTCTTGCACTGTCTATACACCATTGGGAGGGGACTAGCAGCGGTAGGGACGAACATTCTGGAGCCGCAAGCTGACAGAACAGCAAAGTAACAAGTATCAAAATTATCCCCGCAATACTGCAACAAATGTAATTTTCACTTTTAATTACCGTTAGTCATTCAACTTTGGAATGACTTGGGGAAACAATTCTACAGGCTGATTCACCATTCTATTACACTTGAGTTTTTATTTGCTCTTAAAGCAAACCCTTTAAAATTGAAGCCTGGAGGTTCAAATTAACATAAAGAGGAATGGTCAGTCGTCTTCAAAGCCTCCGCTAGGGGGAAACGCTTCGATACTAAGGGGAATTATTTTGAGCTGAGAGAGAAACCACTGCCAGTAGACTGACGAAAGAAAACCCAAAACTGCTAATTCCTCTCACCTGATTGAACTCTTCATCAGCGTATATATCAATCAAGTCCACTCCTTCTGACATGGCTCCGGAAATACGCTCTCGAGCCCGGAGAACGAACAAAGTAAGAAAGATGCCACTACGGTATTCAGAAAAGGGTAAAAAATTTTAAGGCACAAGGGTCCCAGGCTGGGAGGAGGGCAAGGGTCAACAACCTCTTGTCTCCAGGGAGGCAGCATCCTGGCAGCCCGAGCCTGGCCCCACCCGCTCCGCTCCGCCCCGCCCCCAGCTCTCCCAGGCCGCTCGGGCTCGCGGGGCTCGCTGCCCATCACCCGCGGGCCCGACCCGAGATGCGCCGAGTCGGTGCCCGTAGCTGCCTATGGCGCCACCGCCAAGTCCAGGCCTCTACTCTTGAGAAGGCCCTTAGGCCGCGCTGTGAAGAACCACCGCGGCGAACACCGCAAGCTCAGCCCGTCGCACCTGATAGGCCCAGGGGGAGTCCCAAGCCGGAGCCCCCCTCGGGCCCGGAAGCTGCCGCCGCCTCCACTCCAACCGGGCCCGGTCCTCGCCCTCGGCTAGGCCTGCCCTGCTCCCTCCCACAGCTCCAGGACCTCAGCCCCTCCCTCAGAGGCCCGCGCTTCCCTCCACCCGCCGTCTTCCGCCGCCACCCCAACCGATCCCCTTCCCTTCGCGGCGCCAGCCCCAGCCCTCCTTCCGGCCCCGCCGGCCCCCGGCCGCGCGCCCCCGTTACCGGGAATATGGCGGCGGCCGCGGAGAGTCCCGACTAGGCCCGAAGCGCGCGAACCGCTCTCCGCCCCAGGTCCCGCCCCCCCCACCGGCGGCGTCACACGCACCGCTACTTCCGCCATACGCTGGGACGCGCCTTCCGGCTTGGGGTCCACCTCCACTGGTGAAGTCCTCAGAACAACCGCCCGGAGTTCCCGGAAGTGGTCCGGTTGCCACCTTCCTGTGTTATAGGGCGAAATGGCGGTGGTCACCTTGATCCCGACGCTGGCGCGGGTGAGAGAGCCGAAGTTTTAGGGTTCGGGGCGGGCGGCGCCTATGACTGTTTCGTCCTCTATGCCGTGGAGACTGTAGAGAGAGTTCACCTACCCCACAGACCAGGGAAAGGTCCCCTCAAGCGGAGACCCATACTGGCGCTGAACAGCAGGTCATTTTCCATTCTTTACTGAGCCCACGGTGTACTCGAGTGAGAAAACTGGCTAATATGTGGTTAAGTGGCCAGTCACCGTGCGAGACTCAACGCATATCTCACTTAAGTCCCCAGGAACAGTTACCGAACCTCCCCCGAAAGCCTCCTAGCTTTTCTTGAGTGCCTTCCCCCGCCTTCCTTTTGTATAAGCCCGTTTTAATTTGTTACTCAGGCTGGCCTCAAACTCGCAATTCTCTTGTCTCATCTTGGTTTTAAATGTCTGCATTTAAATGCAGAATTTTCCAGTTTTATTTCAGTAGTGTTGGTATGTAGTAGTTGGTATGGTTTATCTTAAACTTATCAAGACATGTTTTGTGACAACTTGTGATCTCCTAGGCATATTCTTCTGTACATTTGAGAGGAATGTATGATCTCTTCTGTGGAATATCTGTATATCTCAGTTAGATATACTTAAATTAGCATTGTTCTGGTTGTCTAGTGTGATTCCCCCATCTGGATGGTCTATTCCTTATTAACGTATGGCATTAAAATCTGTTGTTTTTCTTCCCCTTCAGTTCTGTCAGTGTCTCTTTCATATATTTGAGTACTCTATTAAATCCACATGTATTTATGATTATTATACTTTACTACTAGCTCCTAAATACTATATAATATTCTTTATCTCTTGACAATTTTGTTGTTTGTGCTAAGCTCCAAACCCAGAATCTTGCATGCTAGGCAATCTCCTTTTCTTATTTTTTTTTTAGATTAAAAAATGTATATATGTTTATGTGCCTTTGTGAGTTTATACATACTATGTGTGTAGGTGCCAATGAAGGCCAGAGGAGGGTGTTTTAAGTGTGTGTGTGTACACAGATACTCGATGAAGTTACATGTGGGGAGGGAATGACCTTGTATAGCTGGTTAGTTTTAGAGACTTTCTGAAGCCTTTGAATTGTTTGCTTCCTGAGCTTAAGGAGCATCCCTGTAGGATGGAATGTATTACCTTTCTTTAGAGCATCCCATGTATATTGGCTGGGCATGGTAGCATAAGGCAGAAGCAGGAGGGTCTCTGAGTTCAAGACCAGCCTGATCTAGATGTCAAGTTCAGGAAGCTAGGGTTACAGAGGAAGGAGAAGGAGGAGAAAAAGGAAGGAAAGAGAAGGGAAAGGAGGAGAAAAAGGAGGAGAGAAGGAAAAGGAAGAGGAGGAGAAGGATTTTATGTTGGAGGGAATTTCTACACAACACCTGTCATGCATGGGAGCCCTGGGTTTGATCTCTGGCATCACATACAACACAGCATATGTCATGTGTGCCTATAATTCCAGCACTCTGAAGTTGGTGGCAGGAGGATGAGAAGTTTAAGGTCATACTTGGTTCTTCAGCTGGTTCAGGGCCAGCCTGTATGCTGCTATGATGAGATGTGAGCTTGAAACAAGAGAATCCCTGGAAGTTACAGGCCAGCTATACTGGCACACACAGCAAGAACCATAAAGAGACTGTCTCAAAACAAGGTGGAAGGCAAGAACTGACACCTGAGGTATTCCTCTCACCTCTACACATGCACCCATCTTGCTCACATGTTTTTAAAGTGCATTTTCAAGTGCTTTTTCTTAGAGATGCTGGTCCAGAATGCTTAGGCCATGTGTGGCTTAGGAGACTGAATTTTCACAGCACGTTGTGTTCACTTACTGGAGCTGCCTTACAATAGAAATTTATATTCTCAAAGTTTGGAGGCCAGGATTCCAGGATGAAGGTGGTAGCACAGTTTTCTCCAGTGGTCTCACTGTATGGTTTGCATATAGCCATTTTTTCATTGTTCCCTTGTGTGGTCTTTATACCTGCACATTTCTGACATACTAGATAATTTATGCCTTAGTCTGGACTTCTTAAGTTTGTGATACTTGAGGTCTTTTGGGCTTCTTGAATTTGAATGTCCATTTCTTTCCCAAATTTTAGATGTTTCAGTCATTATTTCTTTTGTTTTTTTTTTTTTTTTAAAAAGTTGGGGTATGTGTGTGTGTGTGTGTGTGTCTGACTTCTGTCTGTCTGTGTTCTGGGGATAGAACTCAGGTCCCCAGGCTTGGCAGCAAGCACCTTTACCCCCCCTCTATCAGTTCATAACCAGTAACTCTCCCTAGTGTTAAAGTTTCTATAATGCTATGGTTTCTTTGTAAACACTCTTAAAAGTTGTTCAGTGTTCCCTCCCTCCTTCCTTGCTTCCCTGTTTTTCAGGTACTGTAACCCCTTGGCTTCATAGTAGTCCTGCTCTAGCCTCTCAAGTGCTTGGATTACAGGGATGAGGCACCACACCCATCTGGTTGCTCTGCTCTCTCATTCTCAGTGGTTACTGGACTTCTTAGAGAATGCTGGCTGTATTAGTGTTGCAAGTTGTTAAAAACAGAAGCCAACCAGTCCCTTAGGCAATGCCAGCCCCCATGTTCCAGAACATTAACCATACATTCAACTCTTCCTTGAGCCATGGGGAAGAGGCTCCTAAACAATACTAGATTTTATCTTGCTTTATCTGCTATGGTCCTCTGCACCAAAACTAAGCCGCTCTCTGTCTCCATGATCCTTAAGCACCTGGAATGGGTTGTGTCCTGTTGTTGCTCTGAGACAAGAGAGACAAAAACCAGCTCTAGAGGCAGCCTCTGAGAATCAGGAGCTTTAGATGGATACCTCAGCTCTGTATCCCCAGGGAAAAGCTAGGGGCTGTGGGTTTTTTGTTTTTTCATTCTGCAGTAAGTAAGGCTAGATGGGGACCATGGCAAGTGAATGCTGCTGGTCCAAACCATCACCTTTGCTTGCTACAGCTATAGAAAGGTGCCCTTCCCTGTGGCACTTAGATTCAGCAAAGCAGAAGCTGTTTGGGTGATGTTCCAGGAGTCTTACCTATCCCTCTCAGGTAGAAGCCTGATGCTGGGACATTCTCCCCATCATCTTGTGCGTTGAGGATTTGGGGGAAGACAGGCATGTGGCATGTGAAGTCCACAGCCTTTCTTGTTGGCTTCAGTACAGCTGGTTTTGCACTAATCTGGGAGCAGGAGCCTGTTTTCCAGGCTTCTCACAAAGGGAATGGATCTGTGAATTGTTGAGTCAGTATCTTCATTTGCTTGTGCTTTCTAAAGCACTTACTGTTGCTAAAGTTACAGATACTTATACTTTCTATACTCCAACTTGACACAAGCTGGAGTTATCACAGAGAAAGGAGCTTCAGTTGAAAAAATGCCTCTATGAGATTCAGTTGTAAGGCATTTTCTCAATTAATGATCAAGGCGGGAGGGCCCATTGTGGGTGGTACCATCTGTGGGCTGGTAGTCTTAGGTTCTATAAGAAAGCAGGCTGAGCAAGCCAGGGGAAACAAGCCAGTAACATCCCTCCATGGCCTCTGCATCAGCTCCTGCTTCCTGGCCTGCTTGAGTTCCAGTCCTGACTTCCTTTCATGATGAACAGCAGTGTGGAAGAGTAAGCTGAATAAACCTTTTCCTCCCCAACTTGCTTCTTGGTCATGATGTTTGTGCAGGAATAGAAACCCTGACTAAGACATCCTCCCTCATACTTTTCTTGTTCTAAGCCTAACCATAAGGTTAATTCTAACCCTAATGTCCTTGTGTATTACTATTCTATTTCTCATATGCTATGCTTTCTTGGAAGGGTTTGATGGCAAGGAGGATGTGGATCTTCCTATTCTGTCATCTTGCTGACTTTACCACATTATTATTGTGTGTGTGATATATGTGTGTATGGGAGAGGGAAGGGAAGGAAGTGCTTACCTATCTTTATGTGTGGAGGCTAAAACTCAATGTCAGGTGTCTTCCTCTATTTTCACTTTATTTCTTGAGGCAGGGTCTCTGTATTGGCTAGACTGGCTGACCAACAAGACTCTGGGATGCACCTGTGCTGGGGTTACATATGCATGATGTCATTCCCAGCCATGGGTTTTGTGTGGTTATGGGAACCTGAACTCAGGTCCTCATGCTTGCACAGCAAGCAGTAGATCTACTGAGTCATCACCCAGCCCTGTAGTGGGAAGTATTTAAAAAGAAGGAATGTATGGCATGTTCCCACACTATGCCCTGGTTCCCTCATTCCCAGCAGGCTGGCCAGCCATGCACTGACGGCAATGGCAGACCTGCTTTCAACTTGTGGAGCTCTGAGTCAGCTCCACGATCTCTCCACCCAGCTCACTAGGTTCCCACTGGCGGGTCACTACCACGCCAGCCCCATGCTTCAATACCCCCATGGCCTCTGTGGTGCACATCAGGCAAACCCACACTTTGCCACTGTACCTTTCTCTCTGGAACCCAGACGAGCTGCCGCGTGAAGGACAACACAACACAAACTTAGTTCAGAAATAATGATAACTCAGTCTCTGGGCGCATCAACTAAAACCTAATCTTGTAAACCTTATCAAAGTCTGATTCCTCTGGTGGCGAATCCTTGAAGATCGGCCATGATACCAGGAGACTTTACTAGCTACATCTTATCTATCTGCTCTCCCCTTTCCAAAAGGACTCTCCCTCTCTCCTGCTCCTCTCTTCTCCTCCTCCGAAATGGAAGTCCCTCCTTACAAGCCCAGTGGTTGGCTCTTTTATTCATTAGGAGATTGGTTCACAAGAAATCACAGGTGTAACTCACTCCTCTGAAGCCCCTCCCATGAGGGCAGAATTAGAACACAAAACGCCCCAGGGCTATCCACAACACAGTCCTTTTCATTATATCTTAGAGTTTATAACCTTCTTAGGTTTGGAGTCTGAAGCTGTCTTTTGTTAGTTTTTGGGTTTTTTAATTTTTTTTAAAACCTTTCTCTTCCCCTCTTCTTCCACCCTTTTGACTCCCTGACACCAATAGGAAGAAAGAAAGGATAAAAAACACTAGACTGGGGAAGGAGGTGACGTTGTTAGACTAGTTCCTGCTGATTAGGGATGTCAAGTTCCTTGGGTCAAGTATGATTTTTGCCATCAGAATATCTATTTCCTCTTCCTCTTCATTTCTTCTTTGTGACTACTTAACAAACCATGACTAATGACAACCAACCAACCAACCAACCACACCTCTTGGGGCCCTAGCATTTATATATTCTCTGAAGAGTCCCCAGAATTCCAAAGGTCATATAGTCACAGAAACTGTCTGCAGCTGGCAAAATCATGCCCCTAGTAGAGTATGAGGCAAATCATAGTCAGCTGCTATGGACAATCTGAAACACCCCATATCCCACACCTGGGCTTAAAACAAAAACATTCCCATAATATTTCTATGTTTTTCAAGGAAACCAAAAGTATCACTACATTTTCCCTTTGTTTTAAGCTATTAATTGTGCTAAGTGTATGAGAAATTAACAGAAGACATTTTCAGTGAATTAAATGTTTTCAGATTAGTGGCCAAAGTTTTCAGGAGACTTCTTCTCACTTCTAATCTTTATAAGTTTTGATGGTATCCACAGCTTTTTATTTCCTGTGAAGACATAAGCAAGCCTGTGTCCCCAACACAAAACTTTTGCAGACCTCCATTCTGTTGTTAACACATCTTTATAGGATATAAACTGATTTAATTCTACAGGTTGTTTTCTATAACTTGGTGACTCTTGGCTGCCCTTGTCTGAAATGCCTTGTAATTTTTGCTGCAGAGCCTTGAGGCAGGCCCCCAAAACTATTTCCTGATGGTAAGAGATTGCCTTGGATATCTCTCTTGGACCTACTTTCATTGCTCCAATGGCAGCCCTTGCCACATCACCTGCATACCCTGGAAGCCTAGGCCTCATTTCTGGTTTATATTTAGAAAAACTATTGCTGTCAGAAATGACTTGTTCATTTTTCCTGTTCAAAGTACAGTTAATTTCTCACAGTTAATGCACCAGGCATTTTGAGATCTGAAACTTTTAGCCACTTGGTCACAGGGGTTTTTTTTGTTTTCTTTTTTGTTTTTTGTTTTTTTTCAAATGACCAAATTTCGCACAGTTAAAGCATGGGGCATTGTGATATCAGAGACCTGTAGTGATAACTTGTCCTATGATACTAGCCTGGTACATGTGAGATCTGATATCAATCATATATATCCCTTATCCACTCGTCCATGGGTGCTGCCTATGCCTTTAATGGTATCATAACTTTTTACACTCAGTATTTGCATTTTTCATACACCAAGGTTCCTATCAACACCTTGCTAGGTGAAGGACCACACTCAGAGGTTAAGATCACCAGATGCTCTTCCAGAGGTCCTGGATGCATCAGGGTCTGATATGACTTTATTCACAGCTGAGACTAATCTTTGAAGAAAAAAAAGTCAGTGAAGGCTTTTCCAGAGCCTTGTATAATTTTTGTAAATGAGATGGACCTTTTCCCAGGTTCCTCACCTTTGTCCCAAGCTTGCTCTTTCTCTCTCTCTCTCTCTTTCTCTCACTCTCTCTCTTAAAAAAGATATATTTATTTTATGCATATGAGTACACTGTACCTGACTTCAGACACACCAGAAGAAGACATTAGATCCATCGCATTACAGATGGTTGTGAGTCACCATGTGGTTGCTGGGAATTGAACTCAGGACCTCTGAAAGAGCAGTCAGTGCTCTTAGCTGCTGAACCATCTCTCCAGTCCCTTGTCCCAAGCTCTTAAAGCTGCCAAGTGACATTGTTCTATAGTAGCATCATCAAATTGAATCTATTCTCTTTTTTTTTCCTTTTTATTTATTTTTTTATATGTACAGTGTTTTGCCTGCATGTATGTATACCTGCATGCCAGAAGAGGGCACCAGATTACATTGTTGGTTATGAGCCACCATGTGGCTGTTGGGAATTGAACTCAGGACCTCTGAGCCATCTCTCCAGTCTGGGATCTATTCTTGAATGTCTGAATGTTGTCCTTCACCTAGCAACTGGCCTTTGACAATATTCATTCCCTATTGCTCTATTTCCCTGTTCAATATTTGTGACTTCTTCCCTCTACCACCTTAATTATTGCAATTGTGGACCAGCATCTAGTATAGCTGTCACCAATCCCTTCCAGTCTTGGGGAATAATTCTTTTTTTCTTTTTTTTCTCGAGACAGGGTTTCTCTGTATAGCCCTGGCTGTCCTGGAACTCACTCTGTAGACCAGGCTGGCCTCGAACTCAGAAATCCACCTGTCTCTGCCTCCCAAGTGCTGGGATTAAAGGTGTGTGCCACCACTGCCCGGCTTTTGGGGAATAATTCTATTTTGAGTAGCCCAGTAATTTGGATTTGTTTCATAGAAGGCAAATGATTCCCATATGAAATTATGGCCTCTTTAAAATATGTTATATCTATAATTTCTATAGGATACCATCCTATCTTGTCATAACCTTGTTCCACCCCATTAGGGGCATATGCTGTACTACTGGGAAAACTGATAGTGATGATGTTGTAACCTAGGGCCACCCCTCCTTTAACTCTGGTAGCATAGTTAGTTCAAGATTAACCCTTTCTTGAAACAGACTGTTTCATCTTTTCTCTGGCCCTGCTGCCCTGCTCAGACTCCTCCCCCTAGCCACCCATCCAGCTTCTTGCCCTGCCCAGGGCTTTGGGGAAACCAAAAGTGCATTTCCAGGCAGAGCCTGGATCTGCCTTCCAGCACAGTTTCTTTCCCTCTTTCCTCCTGGGGGAATGTCCCGCTCTCATGCGCGGTCACTGAAGTCTTTTTGTTCTCCCTTTTCTGGTGCTCTTCTGTCTCCAGTTTTCCCAGCTGCACAGCATTCTCCCTGTGTGGTTTTGTTTTGGTTTTTTTGAAGCAGAATATAGGAAGAAGAAAAAGAAAACTCAGAAAATCCTCTCTGGGAGCAAAGTGGGGAATACCCCAACGAAAGGAGCTGCAATAATTTTTTGATGGCATATTGAAAAGAAATATTCATTCTTTTGTCCCCTGCTATTATCTCCGTGGCACTTGAAATCAGATTTCCCATTCTCCCTAGCCCTTGTCTGCACCACTTGTGGCCAAACTTTTGGCTACTTTGTGGGGGTTTTTTTCCCCAGCCTCTCTACCCTTTTTCTCTACTTTTTCAACCCCTTAACGCTAGATGGGAGAGAAAAAAGGACAGAGGGGAAGGGGAGACATTATTGCTAGACTACTTTCTGCCAATTAGGGGCATTGAGTTCCTTGGGGCAAGTTGGATCTTCGAAGTCAGAGTATCTATCTAATTTCTTGTTGTTTCTTCTTTACACACAGACTGCTTAACAAACAGCAGCCAACCCTGCCTCTCAGGTTCTAACCTTTATATACCCTCTGAAAAGTCCCCAGAATTTGAAGCATCATACACTTGGAGAAATCATAGCTGTTGTAGACAATCCGAAGCAGCCCCATACCCCACATGTGGGATTAAAGTGAAAACTTGTTCCCGTAATAGTTCTGTGTTTTTTCAAAGAAACAAAATTTTCACTACAAGAGTCTTTAGGAGATGTAGGTATTCTCGGGATTTAACAGGTAAGTGGCTGGAACACAACTGTGCTGTACAGTTTTAAAAGAATGCATAAGGAGACTTTCTGTGATAATTTCTGGAAAGACTGCTTAATACACATGTGGAATACTTATTCTGTTTTCTGTCTAGGGGGAGGTGTTGCCTAATTTAAGAACGTGTATCTGTGGTGTTTGGATGACTGTCTTCTCTAAACCTCAGATTTATTGGTTTTCAGTTCCTTGACTATAAAGGGACCAAAATCAGCAGGACTAAGCGAGATCTAATGCATTTAGCACCTTATGTGTTGATTAAATAACAGTAATAGTAATCATTGTCTTATAAATATGTTTGTGATTTGTTTGTTTCAGGTACTGTCAAGGCACAGTCTGCTGTCTCCTTTGCTTAGTGTAACATTCAGACGCTTCTACAGAGGTGACAGCCCAACAGATTCTCAAAAAGACATGATTGAAATCCCTTTGCCTCCGTGGCAGGAGAGAACTGATGAGTCCATAGAAACCAAAAGAGCCCGCTTACTCTATGAGAGCAGAAAGAGGGGGATGCTGGAGAACTGCATTCTCCTTAGGTAGTAGGGAAGAAGGCTCTGGGTACTGCTTATCTCTGATAATGGGCCTTGTCAACCTCATTTTCCTTCTCATTTTAGCCTCTTTGCTAAAGAATATCTGCACAACATGACAGAGAAGCAGCTGAACCTCTATGATCGCCTGATTAATGAGCCTAGCAATGACTGGGACATTTACCACTGGGCCACAGGTACTCCACATGACAGCTGCATCTTGGGATAATAGGAGAACAAGCCTGTCTGAGTCTAAAGTAGTACCTTAGCAAATGTTTTCTTCCTCCTTTTAAACTGGGACCTTCTATGTAGCCCTGGCTGTCACGGGACTCTATGTAGACCAGGCTACCCCTGAAATCACAAAAATCTGCCTGCCTCTGCCTCCCAAGTGCTGGGATTAAAGGCGTGCACCACTAAGTTAGGCCCTGTTTTCATCCTTTTTATTCATATAATAGGCACCAAACCCAAACACTGTTCAAATTTTTCCAAAATGTGTAAAATTTGTCTAATCAGTTGTTTTCTTTTAACAGTTTTAAAAATCAATCTATTTTGTTCACACGTTTTAAGAGAGCATATATGTGCGTGGGTGTTGAGGACAGAGGACAACTTAGAGGAGTTGGTGTTCTCCTTTTCACCGTGTGGGTCCCAGAATTGAAACCAGGTCATCAGGCCTTGCAGCAAGTGTGTTTTCTGCCCTCAGTTAAGGTGTTTGTGAGGCAGATGGAGTCCAGTCTAACTTAGGTGCGAAGGGAGTGTAGTAGTAAAGCATGTGAAGCTCTAGGATCAAAGGGAATGTTGAAGAAAAGGTTGAGAGCTGGGTGAAATGTGCTGGGCTGCTTCCTACAGGACAAGCCAGTTTAGTTGAGAACCAAGGTGTCAAAGTAAAGGTTGGGTTGTTTGTTTTGTCTTCTGCTTTTAATTTTTTTTTTTTTTTTTTTTTTAAGATTTATTTAATGTGTAGGGGTACACTGTAGCAGTTCTCAGACACACCAGAAGAGGGCATCCAATCCTATTACAGATGGTTGTGAGCCACTATGTGGCTGCTGAAAATCGAACGCATGACCTCTGGAAGAGCAGTCAGTGCTCTTAACCACTGAGCAATCTTTCTAGCCCTTGTTTTGTTTTTTGAGACAGGATCTCACTCTGTAGCCCAGGCTGGCCTTGAACTCACAGAGATCTGCCTGCTTTTGCTCCCCACTCCCCACCCCCAATGTGCTGGGATGAGTGGCTTGGCATTTTGTTTTAAGACAGGGATTCACTGTTTGGGTCAGGCTGGTTTTGAACTCATGATCCTTTCATCCCAGCCTCCTCAGGGCTGGATTTACAGTGTTGGGCATACAGATGCGTGCCACCATGCCTAGCTAAGATAATCACTTTTTATTCTAAAAGTCAGCTTAATGAAAAGATGGAGGGCTCTTATCCAAATTTTACCTTGATACTGGGGGCCATCAAGGGGCTCTTAAAGGGAAAGTGTAAGGAAGTAGGAACAGAAGTCTGTAAATAAATCAAGTGTGTTTGAATTGGAACCCACTGGCATTATGAAGATTAGCTTTTTCAGGGTAATGCCCCCCAACTTCCTGAGTTTTCTGTGATTTAAACAGTTTCATGTTAGTGTAATGTCCATCTGAAGCTGTGTATTAATAGACTGCCTACTCATAACTGCCTGTAACTCCAGCTTCAGGGAATCCAAAGCCTCTGGCCTTTTATGGACATGTATACTCATGTGCACAGATACACAGTCACAATTAAAGATAAAGTAAATCTTTTCTTAAAATATAGCAGTCTAGATGTTTAATTGGTTATTTGAAAACCCAGAAAATCTTAAATATTTACTCTCTGGCCCTATGTAGAACAAGTTTAATGCTGGCTTTAGTGTAAGACATTTGAGATTGACCTTTGTTGCTTATGTCAATACTTTGCTCTTTTGTATTGTTGAATAATATTCCAGTGTGTGGGTTATACATTGACCAGTAAAGGGATTTTAGGATTTTCAGTTGTAGGCAGTTATGACTAAAGCCTCTATAAATGTTTGTGTACAGATTTGTGAACATAGATTTCTGGTTTTCTTTGGATAAATACCCAGAAGAATCATCAGATTATTGAGTATGTTCACTTTTTGCCACACTTCATCCATATTGGTACTGCAGGCCATATGGTTTCTCATAACTCAAAAACTTCATCTGTAGCATGCAATCAACCACAGATAGCAGGTCTACAAATGACTGTACCTATATTTCAATAAAGGACACTAGATTTGAACTTCATATACTTTCCAGTCATGAAGTACTATTCTTTTGACTTTTCCCCCTCAACCATTTAAAGATCATTCTTGCTGGGCATGGTGGCACACACCTTTAATCCCAGTACTTGAGAAGCAGAGGTAGGCTGGTCTCTGAGTTTGAGGTCAGTCTGGTCTACATAGGGAGTTCTAGGCCAACTAAGGCTATATAATGAGACTATGTCTCAAAATAAAAAATAAAATTCAATTTTCACTTTTAAGCCATTACAAAAACAGGCAGCGCCATAATTTCTACTTTTTAAAAAAAGATTTATTTATTTTATGAATATGAGTACACTGTAGCTGTCTTCAGAAACACCAGAAGAGTGTATCAGAGACCATCACAGATGGTTGTGAGCCACCATGTGGTTGTTGGGAATTGAACTCGGACCACTGGAAGATCAGTCAGTGCTCTTAACCAATGAGCCATCTATCTAGCCTAATTTCTACTTTTTTTTTTTTTAAATTATTTTTTATTTTATGTGCATTGGTGTTTTGCTTGCATATATGTCTATATGAAGGTGTCAAATCCCCTGGAACTGTAGTAGCAGACATTAGTGAGCTGCCATATGGGTGCTGAGAATTGAATCTGGGTCCTCTGGAAGAGCAGCTAGTGTTCTTAACCACTGAGACATTTCTCTAGCCCCTAGTTTTCACTTATTATACTAAGACTCAGGGAGTACTTACTGTGTGCTTCTATTTTTATGATATTTTGGGAAAGACAAAACAACAGGAACAATAGATACCAGTGATTGCCAGGGACAAGGTATGAAGGGACACATTGTTATGTCAACGAGACAGCCTTGTTGATGAGACTTCAGGGGTGTAGTGTCTGACGTGGCTAGGAGATATAATCTAATAGCCAACTTCTTGGTCCTCTGGCTCTTGAAACCGTCTGTCCCTTCTTCCACAATGATCCTGAATCTTAGGAGTTGTGTTATAGCTGTAAGAGTTGGGACTGGGCTCCACAAACTGCATTTTAGTCCGTTGTGGCTTTCTGTAGTGGTCTTGTTGCAAAGAGAAATTTCTTGGTGGATGAGAGTGAGACCCTCTCTTTCTGTGGTATAAGGATGGACATTTAGAATGTAGTTAGGGATTTTGCTTGTTTGGTGCAGTGGCAGTTGTAGGTTTTTTCCCAAGATCTACGGTTTCACTAGCCCCGAGTAGTTGGGTAGTTGGCTAGGTTTTTAGTACCAGGCATGGTTGCCCTCTTGCTGAGCGACTCTTCGGTCCAATTAGAGGACAGTTGGTTACTGCTAAGCTGCGCATGCCATTATTGCACCCTTACAGTTACCATGCCATGTTGGTTGTTGTGGTTCAAAGATGTCCTAGATAAGTAGGAGTGTTGATTGCCTCCACCCTTGGGAAATTTGAATGGTACCTTCTTCATTCCTTATCTTTGGTGAAGTGACTCTCCAACCCATGTTTATTAAGATAAGATATTTGACTTTCAAATCCTGTACCAGCTTTATATCCCAAAATGAACACTAGAGAGTCTTGATTTGTTAACAGTCAAGACCTTTTTGTCTCCCTGTACATTGATATGTAATATTTTGTAAGTTGTCATTGGTTTTGATCACAGAGGTTGTGAAGTGCTCTTTCCTCTTCCATTTTCTGGAAGAATATATGTAGAATTGATGTTATTTCTTCCATAAATATGTAATACAATTTGCTAGTAAATGTTATCTGGACTACTGGTTTTCCTCCTGGATATTTTAAACTATGAAATCAGTACTTTTTAGTAGATACTGAATGATTATAGATATTTCCTCTGATTGGAATTCAGTCATTTGTCTTTCAGTATATTTGTCATTTCATCTAAGTTGTCAGGGTAGATAGGGTTTTATTTGCAGTGGCTCCTTTCCTGGACCTGTAGTATGTATGCCTCAGTCGATGATGCTGATTGCTGCTCCAGCCTGGTGACCTGTCCTCTGGTCTCCTCATGCATGCTGTGGCATTTGTGTCCTTTCCCGTTATATACCCACACACTTACTAAGAATAAATAATAAGCCAGGTATAGTGAACACACCTCTAACCACAATACTTGGGAGTCAAGGCAGGAAGATCTCTGTGAGTTCAAGGTCAGCTTGGTCTACATAGTAAGTTCCTGAACAGCCAGAACTACATAGTGAGACTCTGCCTCACCCTTCCCCCCCCCCAAATAAATAGTAATATATATCTTTTATATCTATTATTTGGTAATTTGTAATTTTTCTCCTCCCTTATTTTTTTTTCTTGATCAATATAGCCATAAGTTGCCATCAATTTTGTTTTCTCTTTCAGAGGACTTGTCTTTTATTTCATTTGTATTTTGTGTTGCTTCCAGTTTTCAGTTCCAGTGGTTTCTGTTCTTACTCATGTTCTTTGTGTCTTAAGTGTGATTGGCATTTCCTAGTTGTTTGAAACCTTCTTTTCCACCATAAATATTTGGTCCCTCTAAGCCAACGGTTCTCAACCTTCCTAATGCCGTGACTCTTTAATACAGTTCCTCATGTTGCAGTGGCCCCAACCATAAAATTAATTGCTACTTCATAACTGTAATTTTGCTTCTGTTATGAATTGTAATATAAATATCTGATGTGACCTATAAGTTGAAATCACTGCTCACTGTAAGCACTGTCTTAATTTCCTGTTACATATTTTTATAGTTTCATTATCATTATATTTTTACATTTCAGATTATTTTATAATTTCTCTCATGATGCTGTTTAGCCCATGTTTAACTATTTGGTAAATTGCCAGAATTTAAGTTTGCTTTCCAGCCTGAAGTACAAGTACCTTGGTAAATATTCCATGTACACTTGAATGTGTGTCTTCTGTTCTTATGGTCAGAGCATTTAAGTGTCAGCTAGGGCAAGGTGGTTGATGGTGTTGTGTTCTTCATGGTTTTCATTTCCTGAGGGCCTGCTCTATCAGTTACCGAGAGGAACATTGGAATCTGCTATAATTGCGGATTGCGCTAGAGGTCAGTAATCCCCTTCCCTTCCCTCGTCCTTTGTGTCATATTTTCAAGGGTCAGATGTTAGGTGCAAACACATCCGGGATCTTTATATTTTTTATTATTATTTATTTATTTGTGTGTGTGTTTGTAAAGGAGGAGGACCAGCATTCCACAGTGTGCATGTCGAAGTCAGAGAACTTGTAGGACTTGACTCTCTGCTTCCACCTTGTAGGTTCCAGGGGTTGACGTTTCAGGTTCTAGGGTTCGAGAGCAGGCACTGTGATCAACTAAGCCAGCTTGCTGGGCCTTCAGATTTCTTTTGATTAATTTTTGCCTGGTGTGTAGCTTTCTTTTCAGATTGTTTTCCTCTTGCTTTGTAAAAAATTACCAAGTTTTTAAGTTTACTAAACTTGGAGCCACATCAGTTTCTTGGCTCAAAATTCTGTGGGTCAAAAGCTCTGCCCAGATCTCACATTCTGAAGTCAGTGAGTCAGGTGTTCTGGAGACTCAGGGAAGAATCTAATTCTAAGCTCATTGACATATTTTCTGAGAATTTGTTTTCTTAACATTGGGGGGCTGACTTCCCTAACTGACCTGCCAGCAGTGAGTCTCTCAGCTTTTGAGAGCCTTGCTCCATAGTCCTCTCTCTCTGCCTCAGGAGTGGCTGTCTTTCCTCATACTTCACATCTGTCTGACTTCCTTTTCCATTAGTAGCTAGAGGACTTGTTATAAAATCACAAACTGCTTTTGTCTTTATATCTAAATTGAGTTTTTCTATACACAGAATACATGCTCTTTCATTTTACCCAATCTGACAGTCTCTGTTTTTCACTAATGTGTTTAGATTTTTTATATTTACTGAATTCTTAATGTGTTTGAACTCTACCATTTTTGATTGTTTGTTTCTTCTATCTGTTCTTTGTCTCTTTGTCCCCTTGTTTGTTTGTTTGTGTGCATGTGTGTGTTGGGGGGTGTGTATTGCTACTCCTGGCTTATTTATGCCCTTATAGGTTTTTAATGATTGCTTGTGGGTTCACAGTGTATAGTTGTAGTTAATCAGAGTCTGCCTGCAGGACACACGAGCCTCATGTATAATGGGAGGCCTGGCTAACAGAGTGTGCCACCCCTGCCCTGCCCTGCCCCTGCCCTCAGCTCTTGTGCTGCTGCCATTCTTTTTACTTTAAGCTTGGAACACATTTCTCCTGATTTACTGTGGGCAGTAAAGGGGAAAATTAAAATATATGTTCTACTCTCATTCATTTTGGCCGTTTCTGGACATGGTTGTTTCTTTATATAAATCTCTGTTCCTATTCCACCATAATCCCTCTGCTGAACTTCCTTTACTATTACTGATAGCACAAGTTGCCTGCTTTGAGTTCTCTGCCTTGGGTATGAAACTGAAGGCTCATGGGTTTGTTTGTTTGTTTTCCTGCAGCTAATGAATGTATATTTCTTTTGCCATGTAAGTCCAGTTCAGGGGGTCCTGGCATCTACTTGTAGGCTCTGTGGGCACCAGGCACATATGTGGTATACATATATACACACAAGCAAAACACTCACTCCCGTAAAATAAACAAATCCAAAATTCAAAAGCCATTTTAAAACTAAGAGATGAGATCATACTGTGCTGCCCAGGTTGACCCCAGCCTAAGCCTCAGCCTCCCAAGTAGCTAGAATTATAGACACAGGCCACCATGCCCAGTCTAGAAAAGGGTTGTTTGGCTCACAGTTTTGGGGAGTTTAGTCACTAGGTGATGGGCTCCAGTACTGGCAAAACTGAGGTATGTAGGTGAGGCAGTGCATGATGCAGCAAGCCCATGATGAGCAATGTTCATTCCATGGTCAGGAAGCATGTGTCAGGTGTGTTGAGGGGGTAGGAAAGGGAGGGACTGGATCCTGTTATTTCCTTTAAGAACATATCTCCAATGACTGGGAGACTTTCTAGGTCCCCAAAATTTCCACTACATCCCAGTAGCACCAAGCTGGGGATACATGGGGACATTGTCCTTGCAGGAACGTTCCCCATCCTAACAATAGTAGTATGTCCAGGTCTTTGTTTTGGTATTTATCCTGTTGGGGTCTCAAGATTTTTATGTCTTTGATTATTATTGGAAGATTCTTCAGTCTCCTTCATGCTCTCTTCCTTTTGTAATTCTGGTTGCACTTTGAACAACTTGTGTCCACAGTTCCTGGCATCTGTTCTCTGTGCTTTTCTCTTTGTAAATCATTTTGGGTCCTTTGTATTTGGCAACATCTCTTGGCCTGTCTTTCACTGATTCTTGAATTGTGTCAGATGTCACAATGAGTCCCTTGAAGTGGTTTTGCATTGCTGCTGCTGTGATTTTATTTTTAGCATTTCTAGATGACATTTAGGCTTTCTAGCTCCCTGCTGGAAGTCCTCATCTGTTCTTGTATTTTGCCTGCTCTTTCCGCCGGAGCTTTGGACATTTATTGTAATTACTTTCAGTTCTTACTGGGAGTCCTGACACAAGTTATCCCTGGGTCTGTTTATTTTTTGATTTCTTGTTGAGTTTTCCTTCTTCTAGGTTTATTTTTTTTTTTCATCATGTATATGTATGTGTGTCTGTATGCCACATGTGGGTACAGGTGTCAGTGGAGGCCAAAGGCATTGGATCTCCTGGAGCAGAAGTACAAGTGCTTGTGAGCCACATAATACAGGTGCTGGAATCAAACTTGGGTCTTCTGGAAAAGCAGTACATGCTCTTAACTGCTGAGCCATCTCTCTAGGCCCAACATCATATTTTTTGTTTGTTTGTGTTAAAAAAAATTGGAGTGGGGATGGAAAGATGGCTCATCGGTTAAGAGCACTAACTGCTCTTCCAGAGGTCCTGAGTTCAATTCCCTGCAACTACATGGTGGCTCACAACCATCTGTCATGGGATCTGATGCCCTCTTCTGGTGCGTCTGAAGACAGCTACAGTATATATATATATATAAAATCTTTAAAAAAAAATTGGTGTGTGTGTGTTTGTGAGAGAGAGACAGAGACAGAGACAGACTCAGAGAGACAGAGACAGACAATGTGTATATGTATACTATGCAGTGCACCTGTGGAGGTCTGAGTGTGAAGTTAGTTCTCTTTTACCTTAACATGAGTTTTGGGGATGGAACTCAAACACAGCAGACAGCTGTGTGGAGTTTGCTAGGTGCTTCCAGGAATTCTCCTGTCTTGGTGGAGGAGCAGGAGCACTGGGAGTATATATGTGTACCTCAATGCCTGGCTATATGTGAGTTCTGGATATTCTAAGGTAGGCCTTCATGCTTGCATTTCAAGTGCTTTACTTACTGGGACAGTTCCTGAGCCCTTTGTTAGCTTTTCGAGATGAGGTTTCTTTGTGTATACTAGGCTGACTTCAAATCCCCCCTCCCTTTCTTTTTCTCTCTCTCCCTTTCCTTTTGAGACAGGGTTTCACATTGTAGCCTTGGATGTCCTGGAACTCACAGAGGTCTGCCCACTTCTACCTTCAGAGTTCTGGGATTATAGGCAAATTCCACTTGACCTGACTTTGTTTTCAAATTTTTGATCCTTCTGACTTAGTTTTGCTAGTGCTAGGATTAATAGGGTTTATTATTATTATTATTATTATTATTATTATTATTATTATTATATAGTGTGTTTTTTTAATTGTTTGTTGAGACGGGGTCTCATGTTGCTCTGGCTGGCCTGGCATTCACTATGTAGATAGAGTGGTCTTGAGCTCATAGAGATCTACTTACTTTTGTGCTAGAATTACAGGCTCACACCACCAATCCAAGTGGTACATAACTGTAATGCCAGCACTCTTATAGCAAATACTCTAGAAGCTGGTAGGCCAACCAGCTTGGAACATCCAGCACAGAAACAAGGTGGGAAGAGAGACCCAACCTCCAAAGCCATATTACAGCATGCATGTGCCTGCACACACACACACACACACACACACACACACACACACAAATACAGTTTTAAAAAGTAAAATAGGGGCTATTCTTATAGAAAACCCAGGTTTAGTTTTAAGCACTCACATGTTTGCTCACAAACAACTATAATTCCAGTTATTGGAGATCTGATACTTTCTTTTGGTCTTCACTGGCACCAGTCATATACATATATACCTGCAGGGAAAACACTCATACACAAAAAAATAAATAATAAGAAAAGAATTATTTTAAAGATTTATTCATTTAATGTATATGAGTACACTGTAGCTGTCTTCAGACACACCAGAAGAGGGCATCAGATCCCATTACAGATGGTTGTGAGCCACCACGTGGTTGCTGGGAATTGAACTCAGGACCTCTAGAAGAGCAACCAGTGTTCTTAACTGCTGAGCCATCTCTCCAGCCCAAGGGAAAAAAATTTTAAACCTCCAAATCACAAAACACCCAGAACACTCACTGGGTGCCGGGCTCTGGGCAGACAGAATCTGTCTAAGTTCAAAGGGATTCTTTTTAGCATTTTATTTAGTCTTCTGGAGACTGTCACTTAAATTTTGCTGGTGGGCTTTGCTTGTAATTGGCATCTTAGACAACTATCTCTAAGGTAGAAAGAGAGGTTGAAAATGATGAACACTGCTGAACTCCTATCACTAGACAAGACTGGCATTCTTGCCTTTTGTCTTGGAGCCCTATTGCCTGTCTACTAACATCTCATTCCACAGATTTATGTTCATTCTTGGGGCCTCTCATTTCTTCTCAGAAATTCCCATTGGCTTGTTTACAGTAGTTAGTTTCTGCCTCTTGCAACCAAGGATCTCTAACTGATAAAGAGAAGAACCAGAGCTTTTGTTTCAGAAAGTTTATAGCTTAGAATGGGAGGGCTAGAAATGGAGCCCTCAAAACACGAAAGAATAAAAGAGGAAACACAGTATTGTAGTCTCCCTTTATTTGCGGGGAGTTCATTCCAAATCCTCAGTGGATCCCTAAAACTGGGTGATACCGAGCCCATGTAGCCCATGCTTTCCGCCTTGTATGTACCCTGCAGTGTTACCTATTACAAAGCACCATAGCTGTGCCCCAGTGCCTTCTCTGCACCACTGCTATTGTGCTTTGGGTCTGTTATGTTAAAAAGAATATGGTTATACGCCTTTAATCCCAGGAGGCAGAAGCAGGTGAATCTCTGTGAGTTCGAGGCCAGCTTGGTCCACCTAGTGGGTTCCAGGACAGCCAGAGCTACTTAGTGAGACCCTGTCTCAAAAAATAACTAAGCAGTGGTGACTCACACCTTTAATCTTAGCACTCAGGAGGCAGAGACAAGCAGATCTCTGAGTTCTAGGACAGCCAGGGTTGCACAGAGAAACTTTGTCTCAAAAACAAACAAACAAACAACAAAAACGAAAAATGTGGTTACTTAAACATAAATGTGCAGTACTTACACATTCACTCTAACAAAACAGAGGTGTCCACGTGACTCATACGTGGGCAGCATAAACAGTGTGCGTACATGGACAAGGATGATTCATACACAAGACAGGAAGAGCAAGATGCCTTAAGATTGATGAATAGTTTAAATAAAACTCATTTTGTATTTTGTTAAACTGTAGAGAACCCAAGGTAAATGATATTTGTGGATGGTAAAACCACAGATAGGGAGAAACTACTCACTGTACCCAGAAGACAACTGAGGCCAAATGCAAAGCCAAACAGGACAGCCAGGATTGCACAAACCAAGGGTCATCAGATTTGTTCCTTATGGACTAGATAGTAAATATTTTAATCTTAAGGCCATATGAGCTCCGTTGTGATTCCTCAGCTCTGCCACTGTAATACAAAGTAGCCTGATCATAATGCAAGCAAATGAGAGCAGCTGTACTAACAAAACTATTACGAGTATAGGCTAACACAGTTTGCCAACCCCATTATAGCCTGGAGTATTTGGAGGGAGAACAGAGACGGCCCATGGTCTATTTATCCATCTGTGGTTCTTGGCCATTGCCAGAGTCTCAGCTTGCTTTTTGATTTTGCTTGCTTTTAGATTTAAAAAAGAAAAGATTTTTTTCTTTTTCTCTAAAAAAATATTTTTATAGTGCGTGTGCGTGTGCGTGTGTGTGTGTGTGTGTGTGTGTGTGTGTTCAGAGGGAAGTGGTTCTTTCTACCATGTGGATTCAGGGATTAAACTCAGATTATCAGGCATGGTGGCAAGAGTCTATCCACTGAGCCTTTGAACTGGCCCTTATTTAAGGTTTACTTTTTATTTTTATTGATTTATGTGTGTGGGTGCCTGAGGGTGTCCAGAAGAGGGCATAGGATCTCCTGGAATTGGAATTAAAGGTAATTGTGAGCAGCCCGATAGAGGTGCTAGGAAGAGATCTCTGGTCTCCTTCAAGAGCAACAAGTGCTCATAATAGCTGAGCCATCTCTTCAGCCCCAGTTTTGTTTTTTGAGATAAGGTTTTATTCTTGCCCAGACTAGTCTGGAACTCACTCAGGCCCAGGCTGGTCTTGAACTTGCAGTAATCTTCCTTCCTTAGCTAATAAGTGCTGAGACTATAGGCATTAGCACTGTATTCAGTTTCATAGTTCCACATCATTTACGTGAACACTGACTGCACAATTCTTTCTGTCCACCCTTCTATTGCAGAAGCAAAACCAGCCCCAGAAATATTTGAAAATGAAGTCATGGAACTGCTGAGAGAATTCACCAAAAACAAAAACAAAGAGCAGAGACTTCGTGCCCCAGATCTGGAATATCTCTTTGATAAGCCTCATTAAGCTTGGTGCCACTGCCTGTCATGGTGGTCAGTATATGGATAGAAACTGCTTATGGCACTGACCTTGGCTTCCTGCTTCTCCTTAGACATTTGAACCTCTCCCAGGACAGACATGTAATGTGTTAGATGACTCATTCTAAACTGTGCTTGTCTGTACAGCACAGGTCAGACCCCTTACCTGGCTCCTATGTGCTGTGCTGCAGGTCTGCCACAAGAGAGCACTATAGGGGAAGCGATTCTGCAGCCCCACCAGTACAAAAGACACTGCTGCTGTAGGATGAGCTGACCCCATCCTCCACCCAGTGGCCCTGGGCTTTGTTAAGATAAAACTGCTCCCTTCCAACCTGATAAGTTCTTTCTGCCAAACAATGTCAATCCAAGCCCCTGAACTGAGCCCATCGAAGGCACAGCAGGCTGAATGAGGGCACCAAAGCAGGGGTATTGTGGGCATACTGCTTAAGTCAACATCTTCATCCGATTTCACAACATACACATTTTAAACTGAAAGATATTGGAATAGTGAAGAATATCAAAAGAAGAAAATTGACATTTCTCTAACCCTCACAATTACCTTCGTTTTTGTTTGTTTCTATGCAACCTATAGTCATGCTTATAATGGGGTCTTACAGGCTTATAATCATAAGTTTTCTGACTCTGTGGCATTGTGGCAAACTTTCCCCTCGTTCTGACAGCCTTTCAAATTAGATGGCCAAATAAAAATGACACATAAGTAACATATTAACTGTGTGTTTTAGGTCATGCCTGTAATATTAGCCCTTGGAGAACTGAGGTAGGAACATCACTAAGAATTTGAGGCTAGCCTGGATCATCACACTGTTAGATTGCCTTGGAAGGAGTCAGTAATACATCATGATCAAAAAGCCAGAATTTGGGGCTGGAGAGGTGGCTGAGTGGTTAAGAGCGCTGGCTGGCTGTTTTTCCAGAGTCCTAGCACCCACAAAGCAGCTCACAACTGTCTTTAACTCCAGTTTCAGAGGATCTGACACAGACATAGATGCAGGCAAAACACCAATGAACATTTAAAAAATCATAAAAAAGTAAATAAGAAGATGAAAGCTGGGATATATTAATGTTTGATCTACATCCAAAGCTCATGAACCTTCTGCTGGACAACACGGCTTCTCTGTTAGCATTTAGTAGCAACTGTCACTTCTGCACAATTGAAGTAAAGAATGACAGTTCTGAGACAGCTCTGTATCGTTCTATGGTGGGTAGGAGGCCACCAGCTACTTCCCAAAGCGAGGAGGTTCCACCCAGCCTCACCTAGGCCTCCACTGTAGCACTGGTAAGAAGAAGCTGTGTAACATGAAGATTGTGAGTTCAAACCTTTGCTTTATTGCTTAGCTGCTGGATGAACTTACAGGCCGAAGCTTTGGTTTCTAACTTAGGTTGGTAATCACTTAAGTCTCAAGACTACTATAAGCTATAATAGGCAACACTGGATGCATGGTTTCTAACTCAGGATGGTAATCACTTAAGTCTCAAGACTGCTAAAAGCTATAATAGGCAATACTGGATGGCAACTAGCACCCGGGGTAGCATTGGAAGGCAGGAGCCTTTGTTCAAAGCCTCACCCTGAGACTTAGAGCCTGACTTCTCACAGATCGCCTATCCTCAACTGCACATATACATACAAGCCAGGCTCATCTGAAAGTCAGGAAGCTGAACCTATTAAAATAACCAGAGTGCCTTACCAGAATGCAAAGTGGAAGAAAAAAAAAAGCCTGCTGTGGTGACAAGTCCTTTGATAGAAAAGTTTAGCATTCACTCAAGCAAGGAATAGGAATGAGAGCTACGGAGTAAAAGCAGGAGCTTACAGAGATGCTAGGTCTTTGGGCCTCTGATGTCCAAGGGGTGGTGAGGGTACTAAACAGACACAGTTTATATATAGAAACAATTGGACTGTAAGGAGTGCACAGGAATTGCGTAGCACTTCCCCATTTATCCTGAGCATGTTATACAACAAGCCCCAGAAGCCAAGTATGCACCTCAGTTCTGATCCCTTCTTACCCTCATTTCGTCTTATTTCACATAGTGTTCAGCTTCCACCTGGGAATGGCATGCTTCTAAAGGAATTGTTTTCCTTCTAGGCTGCTGGCTTGTGTCATCTTTGAAAGTGAAGGATTTTGCTAACTTCAGCTGCTCAGTATCAAGCCCAAGGGTGCTATGTAAACAGCTTTTTCTTTTATTAGACATTAAGTAAAACTAGGCTGGCCACAATGCATTTTTAAAAAAATTAATAAAACATATTGCCAGGGCCAGCAGTTTCCCAGGACCCACAAGAAGCAGCAACTAGACTCATTGTTTTGGTTTGACATGTAGCTACTCAGTGACCTCATTCGGAGCCTGTACTGGGCATATGAGCATCTGACCTACCCTGTGAGTCCCCTTGTACAGACTCCTCCAGACACATCCAACCAGGTCAAGACTGCTTCCTTTCCCCCAGTTCTTCATTGTTTTAAGTTGTACCTAGGCTTCCCATGACAGCTGAGTGTCTCTTGTGACTGTTATTAGAGAGACACCTCTTACTGGCATGGAGCACCATCTGGAGTTCAGCCAGCCAGTTGCTTCAGCTTCAGCCAAGGCAACAGTGGCATAACCTGGCTTATATTTTTAAGCATCAGGTGGTGAAGGAGTCTCCTGAGACAGTTGAGCTTCACATTTATCTTTCAATCCATCTGTCACTTTGAGGCTAGACAGGGAATGGAAAACTTTGTAATAAGCCCAAAGCCAGGTATGGTGGGTGGCACCCGCCTGTAAGCCTAGCATTCAGGAGACTGAGATAGCTACAAGTTTAAAGCTAGCCTGGGCTACATAGTTAATACCAGCCTAACTAGGGTTATGGAATAAAACCTGTCAAAAAAATGAGGTGAAGAACAACTGAAAAAGACACTAGATGTCAACATTTGGCCTTTACATGCATGTGTGCGTTCCCATTCACAGGACAGAAACACATGTGCATGTACACCAGTACCAATGAGCACACCAATTCATAAAACTAAGCCAAGCAGCCTTATGTGGTAAGCAGGTCAGTGAAAGTAGGAAGCTGAAAGTCCCCTTGTTAGGAAAGCCCATCATTTGTAAGATACTTCTTGCCTTTCAACTGGCCACTTGAGGAGTCTGTTCAGATGCCAGCCAAGCACCTGGTGACACCTGAGTTCCCCAGCAAGCTCTCTGGGGATGAGCTATGTAAGCATCTTTCCTCCATCTAGTAGAGCAGTGTGAGTGGGGTGGGGAGCTTCAGGCAGAGGCACTCTGGTTTTGAGAAACAAACATCTAGTTCTGCCTGGTGGTATGGACCTGTCTTCCTTTCTACTCAGCAAACTGAGGGAAGAGAACTGCTGGAGTCTGGGGGTCATAGGCCAGCCTGGACAACACAGTGAGATCCTGTTTCAAAAGCCGTCCATTGATAGAAATGTAGATATCTAAGCTGTGAAGGACAATATCAGTCTTGAAGAGTGGAGATGTTCAAAGATGAATTCTGACCCACAATGATGAGACATTAAAGCTAGATCCTGGGCCTAGAGTAAAATGTGAGCTAGGCACATCATTTTATGTAACTAGCCAGCACAGCATGTGGTTCTTTGTTGTTGCTGGTTTTTATTTATTTGTTTATTTTAAATGTGGTCTCATGTAGCCCAGGCTGGCCTTGAGCTTGATATAACCTAAACCTCTGACCTTCCTGCCTTTACCTCCCACAGGTTGAGACTACAAGTGTGTGCTACAAAGCCAGTGTGATGCTGGCAGTCTGATAAAGGTGCTTTCCACCAAGTCTTAGAACCTGAAGTCAATCTCTGGGATCCACATGGTAGAAAGAACTGACTCCTCCAAGTTGTCCTCTGACCTCAATATGCACACTATAGCAGTCACAAAATATGAGGGTGTGCTATATACCCAGCTTGTTAGTATTTAATTAAGGATATTTCACCTATGGGGTTGGAGAGAGGGCTCAGGGCCTCTTGCTCTTGCGTTTGGTTTCCAGCACCTATGTTGTACAGATCACAACTTCCTGTAACTCAGCTCCAGAGGAATCCAACCTCTGGCTTCTATGTGCATCACACACAGACCCATAATGTAATAAAAATTTGGATCAAGAAGGATGGCTCAGTGGTTAACAATTGCAGAGATCCCAAGTTCGGCTTCCAGCACTTATCAGGCAGCTCATAACCCCCTGTAACTAGCTCCAGGGCATCTGACTTCCTCATCTGATGTTAGTACCTGCACAAGTGTGCACTCAAGAGAGCATGCCCTCGCGCACAACGTCAAAATTTGTTTTTAAACCTAAAAATAACCCAAAAGGTGTCTGTTGTAGTAACCTGGAACACACAGGGAAAAGAACAAAGCTGTTAAGAGCTGATATGGGGAGGGGGAGATAAGGGTGTGGCTAGTGGTTGAGCCCTTGCCTAGAGTGCATGAAATCTTGGGTTCAATCCCTAGCCCTGTGACAAATCTATAAAGCTCTTTGGGAGTTCATGCTCAGAGTCCTAGAACTGCCATGATGAGTCAGGTGTCCCTGGCTACATTTCTTCACCAGCTTTTTCTTCCCTTCTGTGGCTGTGAACCTGGACCTAACCTTGTGCAGGAGTAAGGACTAAAGGAAGCGATGCATAGGAAGTGCTCACCGTGGTACTTGGCACCCTGGTGACACAATGCTAGCCAGAGTAGATGATTAAATCTGATCATGTGCCAGATCACTACGGGTTTTATGTGGATTTTATCATTTAATCTTTGTTTACCATTTCCCTCTATTGGTAAGAAATAAGGGTTGGTAGGGTGGGTTGCTTGCTCAGCATCGAAGGCAGGAAGTGATAGGACTAGGGTCTGAAAGGAAGCAATAGCCCTGGAGCTACCATGTACCACATTGCAGCATGGCATAAGCTCCTTTCTCCTCATCTTGCCACTTTATGGCGCTTGCTGCAGTCTGTGGGAAGGCTACTGACTGATGATTCAGCTGTAGCTACCCTCCGGTGGCTCCCTATAGAACCAACTGTGTTAGTCACTTTTTGTAAAGTAATGCCTGGCACTATTCAAAGGAGGCAGGATTTGTTTTGGCTCATGTTTTCCAAAAGTACAGTCCACAGCTGGCTGACTCTGTTGCTTCGGGGCTGTGGAAGCAGAGCACCACAGAAGGACATGGAAGGGCCAACTCTTCATCTCATAGTAGCCAGGCAGTAGAAAGAAACAGTCAGGAAGGAACAAGATGCATCCTGGGTATGTCCCCAGGACCTATTTCCTCCTCCTAGGCCCCACCTCTTTTCACTTCCTCCAATTAATGCCACCATATAATAACTCCATAAGGAATGAGGTCAGAGTCCTCGGGAGCCAGTTACTGACCCCAAACCCATCAGCAGGCAATGCTGTTCCCCCACCAGTGTATGAGCCTGTGGAGGACATTTTATATTCAAACTGTAATGAGTAGCCTGGGGAGTTGATTTTCACAGAGATGGCCACAGCCTTAGCCACTGCAGACTTAATTACTTAAACCCTCCAAGTAGGACACAAGCAGCCAAGCTCTCCCTGACAGTTTGAGCTCAGACTTCCTTGGGGCTTAGGGAGAGGGGAGTAGGAGGGAAGGATTAGTATTCCCATCTTGCTCTGAGTGCTTCCTCCTCTCCTGAGTAACAGAGACAAACTGAATCTTACAGGGTTGTCCTGTCACTGGCTGGCTGTTTTCTCAGAGTGGGGAGGGGGGTTGGATGAGTGTTGTCAGGAAGCACATAGGGACCTCATCCCAGGGCCTCCAGTTTGGCTTTCGCCCCATCACAGCTCTTGCTCCAAGGCTGTTGCTGAAAAGCCAGCACTGGTCCTGAGGCTGGAGACCCTAAGGCTAGCCCTCTTATGAGTCGGGTTCACAATCCCCGACCTTTGCTGCTCCAGGCTCCCATCTCTCAGCAGAGTCATGTTGTGGGAGGTTTTAGTGGATAGTGAATTAGATACCATGTCTCCTGTCTAAGTAGAAAGAGGATGAGTGATGCTCAGAAATGTAATTGGGAGAATATACTGTAATGGTTTTCACTAGACACTGGGGATGGAGAAGAATGTGCCTACTCTTTCCTTGAGGCGCTCACTGTTTTCGTCTGTGCTTTATTTCATTGATTACCAAGCAGTGTGCTAGACTCAGTACCAGACACACAGAAAAATCAATGAATGAGTTATAGCTCACACCCCTGGGACCACTGAAGAAGGACAGCTGAATAAAAGGCAAGGCTTCATCTATGTGTCTCAGCCACTGACCCCCAAAGGTAGCAGCAAGACAGAAGCTAGCCTTGGGTGGGAGTTCTGCCTTTGCAGTAGCTATACAGGCCACAGGACAGTTAAGGTTATACATAGAATTTCCTTGTTCTGAATTCAGCTCTCCAGTTGGGATTGCCAGACAGACTCTGAACCCTGGCAGCCTTATCCTTTGCTGAGCAGCTGTGATGAGGTCAGCCATAGGCCTGAGATTGGCCACTGGGTTGTCAGTGGTCATGAAGCTCTCCTAGTGAGTGATCACTCTAGTTTGTGTGCTTCTGCCATTCATCAACCTTCCCAGGCCACATGTTTAGAGAGTGAAGGACTTATGTCTAAGCCACCCCCAGTCTCAGAATGAGTTTGGTAAAGACAAGAAGAATTAGGCTGAGCAGTTAAGCACAACTGTCTGTAACTCTAGTTCCAGGGGATCCAGTATCTTCCTTTCGATTCCTCAGGAACTGCACATACATGGTACATAGACATACGTGCAGGCAAGATCCACATGCACATAAAATAAAAATAAGGAAATCTTTTAAAAAACAGACCAAAACAGAATTGGCCACATCAGTCCTCATTGCTATCCATAGACTCTGGCTTATTAGTCCATCCCACCAAGTTCTGGGATAGTGTGTACCATTATAGCCACAGCTGGTAATTGATGTAGGTGGTAAGTTTGGCTCCCCTTGCTTACAGGGAGAAAAGTCATTGATTGGCCAGTGTGAATGAGAATCTTGCCTCTTGAAATGGAGAACTTCCCACTTCAATTTTTGTTAAACTTTATAAGTGTGTGTGTGTGTGTGTGTGTGTGTGTGTGTGTGTGTGTGAAAGAGAGAGAGAGAGAGAGAAAGAGAGAGAGAGAGAGAGGTATGATAATCTATGTATGAAGATCAGCGGATACTATGTGGAAATCAGTTCTCTCTCTCTCTCCACCATGGATTCTGAGCAATGAACTCCAGGCTCAAGATATTGCTGGAGCAAGTAACTTTACCTACTGAGCTGTTTTGCCAACCCTCAATTTCTTTTTTAAAAAAGTAGTTACTTAGTATCTCCAATTCTAGTAACTTAGTACATCAGTCTTACCTGAACACATACAATTTGACCTTTGCTGTTCAAACAGCAAAGGACAACTGATACTATTGAATATTTATTCCAGCCAGACACTGAGCTAGCAATAGGGACAGTATGCTGCTTCTAGGGACAACTTGCTCTGCTACCCTACTTTCTTATAGCCAAGGACTAGTATGGCAAATGAAGATCCCCCACTACCTATCCAGTGAGACAAGCTACTTGGAAGAGTGAGAGAATCCAGCAGCCCAGCAGTGGCTGTCTCCACCCCTACCTCCCACCTCCAAGCAGGTGGCCAGGTCTTTGGTGGCTGAGTGACTGGACAAAGAGAAGCCATACAGCATGAGATGAGACTACTGCATACTACCATAAACTCTGAGCCGAACATAGGGACTGGAGCAAAGGGTCCCCCCTACTATGACATAAAGGAGGCTACACCAAGCAGGGTAGCCTGTATTCTTGAAAACTGTGAGTGCAAAAGAAACACCTTCCCCGAGATAACCTGGAGATTTGGCTCAATAGTCACTTCCTTGTCATTGCTGCAGTCTGACTGACACATCTTAGGACAGTTGGCTCATGGTGTGTCACCAGTCCAGCTTAGTAGGAAAGACTCATTGTGTGTCACCAGTGCAACCAGGGACAGTGGACTCATGGTGTGTCACTAGCTTTCCACCTCATTACTCTAGGATATCATCTCTTCCCAAGTCTCTTTTCAAGTGCATCATGACCTTTGCATACTAAAACCAAGTGGACCTTGGGCACCTGTTGCCATTGCGTCTGTCCAGTAGGAGAAAGCTCTGTCCTTGGCTTTATGATCTGTCATTTCCATGGGCTTCCTACTGCTTCTTCAGTCACACTTTTGCCTCTATGAATCACATCCAAGTCATGGAAAAGGATGCTTCTTATGATGCTAATCTCCTTTCTCTTGATGCTGTCAGTAGTGACCTCATTCATGCTAGGGTTCCCTGACCACCTATATGTGAGTGATTCTCCTTCAAACCATACTTATGAGTTCTAGCCTGCTAATGTGGTGCCTCTATGTGCCTTGAAGGTCTTAAAGGCTCAACAGAAGGGAAGAGGGAGAGAGTGAAGGAAAGGAAAAAGGAAGGAAGAGAGGAGGTGAGGGGAAACCCTTAAGATGACCTCCAAGAATTCCTTGCAGTTGGGATGGTTTGGATGATTATTCCCCAAAGCCCACATGCTAAAGTGATGGTAGTCTCTGATACTCGCTAAGATACTGGGGAGAGCTGGAATCAGTGGAAGGCGGCACCTTGGAGGAAGAAAGACATTAGGTCACTAGGATACTGTACCTCAGCCCTGTCCTTTTCCTCTTTTGCTTCCTGGCTCCTGTGAGGTGTGTGCCACCACATGCTGTCCACCTTGAACCTTGCCACATATCCAGGAGCAATAGGGCCAAATGACCATGAACTGAAACCTATAACATCATTAGCCAAATAAATCTTTCCTTCTTCTAGGTTGTATGTCGCAGGCATTGCAACAGAGATGGAAAACTGAGTAAGACAGAGGTTATATGTCATATGTCTTCTTTAGGCCTTGCTAGGTTCAAGCTGGCTTTAATTTAGTTCTGTAACTCAGTCAGGCCTTGAATTTGTAATCCACATGCTTCCACTTCTGAAGTAGTTGGTATTACTGACCTGTGTCACTGGCCTGCTGTATATCTCCATCTTAAACCAATCTCTCTCAGTGTCTGTGCTTCAGCTTCTAAGTTGCACCCAAAACCTCAGGGCTTCTTACCACAGGACCTTTGCACAGGTTCTTCCCTCTCTTCCCTGCTTCATCCCTTTCTTCCTTCAGTTAAGAGTCCAGGTGCCAGTTCTTTGAAAACGCCTTCCTTATCTCTCAGGTTAAAATCTATCTAATGATTCTCTAACAAAAGCCTGTATCCCCGTTGGATTTTAAACACCACAAAACAAGGGCTAGATCTGTTTTGTTGTGTTGTTGTTTGGTTTTGTTCCCTTTCAGTATATAGAGCCAGGTTCATCACCTGGCACACAAAGGGTATTCTTAATTATTTAAGAAATTACCAGTTGAGTCAGTGAAATGACTCAGCAGGCAAAGCCGCATGCTGCCAGGCCTGACGACCTGAACTCTATCCCCAGGTCCCACATAGTGGTAGGAGAGAGCTGACTTCCACAAATTGTCATCTCACTTCTATACATATAAGGTGGCACATGCGCCTCCATACATACACAAAAATTAATTAATTGGTTGATTAAAATGAAATGACTGGGGGCTGGAGGACTGGTTCTGAGGTTAAGGGCACTCGTTCTTGCAGGGGAGCTGTTTGATTTCTATCACCCACATGGCAGCTTACAATCACCTGTAACTCACTCTATGGGGATGGGATACCCTTTTCTGGACTCTGTGGGCAAGAGGCTTACACATGGTATGTGTATCACGCAGGCAATATGCTTACACACATTTTTAAAAGATAAAAGAATGAACTGACTGATAGGGGGCTGTGGATGTAGCTCAGGTCATAGAGTGCGTACCTGGCAAACCAGAGCTCGTAGGCTTCCCCATCAACACTGCATAGGACATGGTGGCACATGCTTATAATCCCAGACCTTAGGGACCTGAGTCAAGAAAGTTTCTAGCTGGAGGCCACCCTGGGCTACAGAATGAGACTCTTGTCTAAACCAACCAACCAAACAAACGTCTACAGATAGGGAATCTGATTTGAACCCCAAAGTAAATTTCTCAGCAGTGAGAATCAAGAGTCTCTCTGGAGCTGCTGGGATGAGGAACCTGACCCTTCTCTAGTTACAGTGGTTCAGTGTGGGGAGGGTAGCTCACTGCCCTCCACTTCCATAGGGAGAAGGGCTTTAATGAATGAGACCTGTCTCTCTTGCCAAGTAAAGGGCCACATACTTGATTGTCTCCCTGGCCTCTGAAGATCCGTGATGCTAAAAGAAGACAACTCTGAGTTCCAGGTGTGCTTCAGGAAACAGATGCTACTCCATAAGGCCCAGGAGCCACCAGGCTCTGCAGCCAACCCTGCTAAGGATGGGCAGGATGCTTCTCAGGTGGACAGAAACTCCTGGCTAGCCTAGTGACTGGAACTGGAACACACACACACACACTCCTAGCCTTGGCTGGTTGCTTCAACCGCTTTTCTAGAAGACACGCCCTTGGTCTTTCTCCAAAGGCCAGAAGGAAGGTGCTGAGTACTGAGACCTCCCATCTGTACTGTCCCTGGGTTGTCTTAGTCAAATCACCAGCCAGAGCCCTATATATGGAGGTGGAGAAAGCAAAAGATTCAAAAGACTTCCGTTGTTTGCTCTCACACACGTATCAATTTGCCATCAAAGGGAATATAATGGTGGCCAGTATCCAAATTTTTTTGTTTCAGTGACATGTGTACAGGAATAGTTTCCAGAAAACCAGAGAACCCCTGCCCTGTAACAGGCCCCTGTGCTGCTTTTTGGGAAGCTCTGGAGATGGGATACTGTCTGGGTCACATGACCTGCTGCCTGGTCAGTGTCAGGAGAACAGCCAAGCACTGCCTCCTCCCCCTAACTTGGTTAGTCAACACCTCAGCCTGAGCCTGAGACCATAAAGCTGAGAAGTGCTTGAAGTGTGCCTCTAATAAATTTCACTCGTATTTCATATAGAAAAGCAGGAGCACTTACCATCCCCACTTAAGCTGAGAAGCAATGAGATGGCAGCTTGTCCACCATACTGCTGTCTAGGGCCTGCTGCCTGCATCCGGCTAACTTTCTTCTCTGAGGCTACTACAGCTCAAAATCTCAGTCTCTACTGGGTGCTGCAGCTCCCAGATGAGGTCCCATTGGACCTCGAGCCTAGCCTTTTGATCCTTCTGGCAGCTGGTAGCACACAAGATCTCACTTCTTAAATATGGCCTTCATTTCTCCAATCAAGACACAAATGCAGCTGGAGAGATCTCTTGTGACTGCCAGGATCTATCAGAGAGCTCTGTGCAAGGAGAGACTTTTCCCATCTGTGCCTCAGAAGGGGTGTCCCAGCAAGGAGAGGGGTTGCAAGTGGAGGCACTTGTACAGGCAAAGGCAAGTACTTGGAGAGTTCAGGGTGTGTTTGGAGAGGGGCTGCAGTGACAGTGGCAGGGACAGAACAGAGGGTGTCTGATAGGTTGGGGATTCAAGGGAGAATGGCAGATTATATATATATTATAAAACCTCTCAATTCTAAAGTGAAACTGGTTTTAGGTTCTCATTATTATGATGAAACAGTTGAGATGATTAACTTACAAATACAAGAAAGCTGTTCGGGTCTCAATTTCAGAGGTTCTCATCTAGGGCTGGGCAGATCCGCTGCTTTGGTTTCTGATGTCAGCCGGCTAAGGCAGGAAATGTGTGGCAGAGAACGGTTCACTTGGTGTCCAGGAAGCAAAAGTAGCCAAATCCCCTCCAAGAACATGCTTCCACTGATCTAAGGATCTCTGGTGAGGCTACACTTCTTAAAGGGCCTTAGCACCTCCTAATAGCACCACTGTGGAGACCAAAGCTTTAATACACTAACATTTGAGAGACATTTAACATACAAAGTATAGCAATATAGAGTTTAAAATTATGATGCTTAATCACAGACTTTGTCAGTGGTAGAGCGCTAGCTTAGCATGCCCATAAGGCTCTGGGCTCCATCCCTAGCTCCATAAAATAAGAGCAAATAAGTTAAAATTATGGTGCTTGGACCAGAATATGTCATAATGGGTGTGCTGGCTGGTTTTGTGTGTCAACTTGACACAAGCTGGAGTTATCACTAAGAAAGGAGCTTTGGTTGAGAAAATGCCTCTATGAGATACAGATGTAAGGCATTTTCTCAATTAGTGATCAAGGGGGGAGGGCCCATTGTGGGTGGTACCATCCCTGGGCTGGTAGTCTTGGGTTCTATAAGAAAGCAAGCTGAGCAAGCCAGGGGAAACAGGCCAGTAAGTAACATCCCTTCATGGCCTCTGCATCAGCTCCTGCTTCCTGACCTGCTTGAGTTCCAGTCCTGACTTCCATTAGTGATGAACAGCAATGTGGAAGAGTAAGCTGAACAAACCCTTTCCTCCCCAACTTGCTTCTTGGTCATGATGTTTGTGCAGGAATAGAAACCCTGACTAAGACAATGGGTAAAAGAGCTTATTGGGAAAGCTTGATGACCTGAACTCAAGTCTTCAGAGTCTGTGTATAACTGGGCTCAGTGAGGGGATAGCTGAAGCCTCGGAATGCCTATAGCAAAATGGGAGATGGAGACAGGAGAGTTCCCTAGAAGCTCTGCAGCCAGAGTGTGAAGTACACATGTGCAATGAGAAGGACTTTGCCTCAACCAAGGCCAGTGTGAAGGCCTGACACTTGAAGCTGTCACCTGAGAGGTTTGATCTCTACATTCATGCTGTGGCCCACAGGCATCCTCACACACAAACATACATGTGGTGATGTCTCAGTCACTCAGTCAGCCAATCAATATTGAAGATAACAATTCATAAAAGTCAGGATGGGCTGAGTTGTGTATAGTGACACCAGAATTTGGTGGTTCCTAGCAGCACATATCTGCTTCTTGCTTGTGTCATGTGTCATCAAGGACTGATTGTGGGTTTGGCAAGACATCTATATTACCCTCACCCTGGTCTTCCCCCAGACAGAGCACTCCATGTGCTCATGTGCAATGCCGCAGGTGACAGACAGGAATGTTCTAGTGAGTTCAGGCTGTGTTTTAGTCAATTAGAAACAGAAGTTTATTTAGTTTACATTTCTGGAGACTGGGAAGCCCAGAGTAGGGTTCAACATCTGGTGATGACCTTTACATTAGTCATCCAGTGACAGAGGGACAAGTCAGTACCTGCTAGGTAGAAAGGGTGTCTGCTCAGGGGTCACATAAAGCCACTAACGCTACACTCATGGGTCCAACCTCCCTACAGCACCAAACTCTAAGCGCATCTGTATACCACCAAATGCATGAATTTGGGGGTTATGTTTTCAACAGATGGAGTTTTGGGGACACATTCAAATCATGGAGGGTTGCCATGATATAGTAATAGGATGCTCCCATCTGCTAGGTCCCACATTTGCTCTCCACCCTTGAAGGGACCCTTGTGCACGTCACCAGAAGTGGCACACTGCAGGCTCCTCCTATAGCACCAGTCAATCAACTACAAGGCAGCCTGGGAACGTAGTACTGCCTATCTTAATTGCTCGAGTCCTGTCAGTGTGGCCCACACTGCTCAGCACTTGACCACTGCTTTTTCTGGATCCCCCACTCCACTCTGAACCATTTCTCCATGATTCCACTATGAAGCCAGGGAAATGGGCTTAGGGAGGGGAGGCCTGGGTTTGGGCTTTGAGCCCAGATCAGATCGCTGGACTCCACCGGACCTTCCCTCCAACCCCTTCCCTGAGTGTCTGTCTTGCTGGTGGCTGTGGAGCATCTCCCTTGCTGTGTGAGATTAAGACTGGCTCCTACTTGCTCTTCTACCTTGCTGCATCTTCTGAGGGAGTCATAAATTATTAAGTCTTATGCAAGATCAACAAGTTCACCCGGAGGAGACAGTGAGAGAACAGAACAAGCAGAGCCAGAACAACCATCAAATCAGTGCCGTGTGGTTCTTCTAGGAAATGTTCACAGAGACTGAAGATTCACAGAGGCTGAAGAGGGAAGCAGAGTTAAACTAGGAGTGCAAGTGAAGAGAGAGCCACTGGGAGAGATTGCATTTAACCTAGTAGTCTCATGCCAATTCAGTTCCCAGTGATGTCACTCCGTGTGTGTGTGTGTGTGTGTATGTGTGTGTGTGTACACATCTGCAGTTGCATGTGGAAATCAGAGGACAGCTGTAACTGTCATTGCTTAGACACTGTCCACTGTGTTTGTTTGTTTGTTTGTTTATTTTGGTTTTTCGAGACAGGGTTTCTCTATGTAGCCCTGGCTGTCCTGGAACTCACTCTGTAGACCAGGCTGGCCTCGAATTCAGAAATCCACCTGTCTCTGTCTCCCGAGTGCTGGTATTAAAGGCATGTGCCACCACTGCCCGGCTTACTATGTTTATTTTTTAATTATTGTCATGTGTGTGTATGCAGATTGTATGTACACATGGGTGTGCGTGTGTGTGAAGGTCAGCGGTCAGTGCCAGATGTCTTCCTCAGTCACTATCCACCTATATTTTTTAGATGCAGTCTCTCTCACTGAACTTGAAACTCACAGATCAGCTAGATTGGCTGGCCTGTGAACCTCAGGGATCCATCCTCCTGTCTCTTCTCTTTCAGGGCTGGGATTATAGGCATGGGCTGCTGTCCCCAGTCTTAATGTATCTTCTGAGAGACAAGCTCAGGTCCTCCTGCTTGCATGGTAAGCACTTTACTGACTGAGCTGTTTGCACAGTCGGTCTTGTGATTTGAGACAGGGTGTCTCACTCCCTTGAAATTTGCCCAGTAGACTGGGCTAGCTGACTAGCAAGCTCCCAGTATCCTCTTATTTCTGCCTTCCAAGTGGTTGGGGTTCAGGCACATGACACTACACCCAGCTTTTTTAAAACATGTATATTTCATGAGAGAGAGAGAGAGAGAGAGAGAGAGAGAGAGTACTTATTGTGTAACAGATTCTTCTGAAATCAAAGCATTCCATCCTGCAGGGAAGATCCTTAATCAGGATGGTTAAAGGACTCAAAATAGCTTTAGGAAGTCCCTAAAACTGATCAGATTCACTAGGCCTCTCTCTGCCAGCTATAAAAGCTGAGAGTTCCTCTCAGACAAGCCAAGCTGCAAAGAAGACTCTTAGATGAGCCAAGCTGCAAACAAGATTCTGAGACCAGACCAGGTTCCCGGAAGAAAAAGAAACTGGCCAAGCTGCCTGGAAGAGGTTTAGACCAACCGAGGCACTTGGAAAGAACACTCTGCAACTTGTTGAGATGCCTACAGCCTGTGTACTGTGCTCTAGGTTCCCAGCTTTTGTGAGTTCTCACCCATACTGGGGTGGGCCTTGATCTCTTTGAGTCATTTCTGCTCCTGTAAGCAACCCTTCATTCACATGCCTGTAAGTAACCCCAGTAAAACTCATTGGCTCACCAAGCTGAATTTTGGTGGTAGATACCTATCTGGTACTTCGGTCTGCCATGGGCTACCTATCCAGGGTGGATCCCCCACCCACACCCCAGGAAAAGTTTGGTCACACATGTCTGTGGTGCCCATGGAGGTCAGAGGGCATCAGATCTCCTTGAACTGGAGTAGAGATGGTTGTGAACCATCAGGTGGGTACTGGAAACTGAACCTGGGTCCTCTGCAGGAGCAACAAGTACTGAGCCATCTCTTCAGTCCTCAACTGTTTTTAAAATGTGGGTTCTGGGAATAGACCTCAGGTTTTCATGCTTGCCTAGCAAACATACTACTGACTGTCCTGTCACCCCAGACTCTCAAAGCTGGTATTCCTGTCTCACTGAGGCTTACTGGTCCCAGTGCAGAGAAACAAGATGTCCTGTTCGCTGGCATCTCTGGACATATGACCAGTCTACCCAAACAGTGGCATTATCAACTACTCCCTAGAGTCCATCGTGTGAGCACGATTCAGACTTCTTCACTCTCTGGCTGTATCATCTCTCTTTTCTCCAGCCCAGGAAGCAGCTACCTCCCACTGTTCTGGTTAGAACAAGTTTCCTTGGCTAGTCCATGACAGATGCAAAATCATGTCCATGAGCCCCCAAAGCTAGGGATTTTATAATCTATATTTATTTATTTATTTTATTTTTGAATTAAGGTTTCATGTAGCCTAAACTGGCCTTGAACTCACTATGTAGCAGAGGATGACCTCGAACTTCTAAGATCCTCCTGCCTTAACCTCCTGAGGCACACATGATTACAGGTGTGTGCCACTGTGTACTGGCATCACCAGTTTTATACAGTGCTGGGGATCGAACTCAGGGCCTCATGAATGCTAAGCAAGCACTCTACCAACTGAGCTACATCCACATCCCCCCTACTTCCCACTTTTGATGCTTTTCTTTTGTGAATTGTTTGCCTAGGGCATTTGAAGGTCTGGGAGACAGGAAAAGAATTAAAGCCAGTTATAATGGTGCACACTTTTTAAAAATAATTTATTTATTTTTGTTTTATGTACATTAGCATTTTGCCTGCATGTACTTTTGTATGAGGATGTTGGATCCCTGGAACAGGAGTCACAGATAGTTGTGAGCTTCCATGTGGGTGCTTGGAATGGAACCTGGGTCCTCTGGAAGAGCAGCCATTGATTTCAACTGCCAAGCCTTCTCTCCAGCTCCGGCATGCACTTTTAATTCCAGACTCGGGAGGCAGAGGCAGGTGAATCTCTGAGTTCCAGGTCAGCCTGGTCTACAAATCAGGTTCCAGGATAATCAGGACTATACAGAGAAACTCTGTCTTGAAAAACTACTTGAAATCCAACCAACCAAACAACCATACAAATAAACAAAAGGATTAAAAAACATGTCATCAAAAGTAAGATTCTTAAGAGTTTGGAGAACTCCTGACACAATCCCTGAGGTGCTTTCAAAATGGTTAGCACATGGTCTTGGAGGCAGTCAAACTTGTTTCTAACAGTGGCTGTGTCCTTTATAAGCTGTTTGACCCTAGATAAATCAGGCAGTCTCTCTGTGCCTCAGTTTTTTTCATCCACAAAATGGAGGATCTGGTCCTTTCCACTTGCATGTGGTAAAGGTAGAGGTGTGGCAAATGATGAAGATGGCACCCAGCAAACCCTGAGTCAGTCAGCCTGTGAGGCTCTTGCTTGAATGGCCCTGTTGGACGGTACCCTTCCATTAAGCTGGGATCTACTTACTGGCCTGTCTTTTCTTGAGAGCTCTGCACTCTGAGACCAGCCATCAAGATGCACCAACCAAGGTCAAACCCATGCTTGATGGTTGTGACATCTTATATGCTCTATTTAACCCTCTTAGGGGGACCTGCAGCTCAGAGCATAAATATCTGAACTGAGTCGTATCTGGAAAAGGGAAGGATGCTGCCCTCCTGCCTGAGGCAGCCATTACTTTGCAAAGCCATTAAGTTGAACCAAGTGGTGTCAGAGTTCACCCCTGCAGCCCCGGCGCTCGGCAGAGTATTACCCGGCAGGAAGGGTATGGATTCTCCAGTTAAAGCTGCATTCTGATCCAAGTCCCACCTCTTCCTGCCTGTGAGACTCCAGTTGGCCTCCCCATTTGTAAAATAAGCTTATTAGCAATAATTTCTCGCTAGTAGAGCTGGAGTAAAAATTGACTAGATGCAGTGGGGAGAGGACTGGGAGTGTAACTCAGTTGACAAAATACCTGCCTAGCATACATACACAAAATCCTAGGTTCAAACCCCCAGCACTGTATAAACTGAGTACTATAACCCATGCCTATGATCTCAGCACTTGGAAGGTGGAGACAGCAGAGTCACAAATTCAAGGCCCTCTGTGGTTATGTTGCAAAATAGACCTGAAGCTCTGTCTCAAAAGTAAAAAGCCGGGCTGGAGAGAAGGTTCAGGGATTAAGAGCACTGACTGTTCTTCCAGAGGTCCTGAGTTCAATTCCCAGCAACCACATGGTGGGTCACAACCATCTGTAATGGGATCCAATGCCCTCTTCTGGTGTGTTTGAAGGCAGCAACAGTGTATTCACATGAAATCAATCAAGCAATCAATCAATCAATCTTTAGAAAAGTAAAATGCCAGGAGATGATTCCTAGGTTGTGCCTAGCACAGTGGTAGCAGTTAATGAATAGTAGCAATTATGGGAAGAAAGTGGGATGATGTGGATCCTGGACTTTCAACCTAAATTGAAAGGATTGGTTGTTAGCTTCTCTGTAGAGGTGGAGAAACCTGGGGATACAGATCACAGATGAGAGGACCAAGTTACACAATTTGCTACAAGGACCTTCATCCATGTGGGCAGCTGTTAAGTCTTCAGCCCCTCATTAGATCCAGGCCTGTCCAGTTTGCTTGGAAGAGTGGGTGTGTAGGGGTGCATAAGTGAACCAGGCTCTAGCCATCGTCCACTCTGCAGACTCCAGGGAATCCCAGTTCTAGGAACATCCTCACTTGCAGTTCTGCATTACAACCCTTAGATGTCGCCACACAACAAAAAACAAAGTCTGCAGCAACCAGGGGCTGCCCGCCCTAAGCGGTGGCCACTTCTGTCAGCTCCAGCCGACCAAGATACTCTAAAAGGCCATCTAGAACTTCCCTCCCACCTCTTCCCTGTACGGGATCCAGTCACACAGAATCAGTCCCAGAACCCAGGTTGAAGACTGATCACTATTTGCCGTTACCTTCCTGGTGGAGCGTCCTCTTCCTCCTCTGTCTGTGCAATTGCCAGACATAGTCATCAGGTATTTCACTTCACCAAAGACTTTGACCCTGTGAGTCATCTCGGCTTGCAGACACAGAAACAGGCTCGGAGAAGTCCTACAGAGAAGATTTTGAGCTCAGTCTTAGGATAGAACTTTCAACCTATCACACGACCTTGTCTGAGATCCCGTGGAATTCCTGTCTTTAACTGTTTGGCCCAACCCTTTGCCTATTAAACTGAGTGATGGTGCCATAGATACAGCATGTGCCTCACAAGCAAGAGGTCCTGAGTTTGGATACTTAGAAAACCACGTATAAAGCTGTACGTGAAGGAATAGACTTTTAATTCCACCCATGGCAGGATAGGAGACAGAGATGGGCAGATTCCTGGAAGCTCAGGGACCAGATAGCATGGCTTATGTGGTAAAGTTCCAGACCAAGGAGAAAGACTGGGTCTCAAAAAAAAAATGTGGAAAGAGCCTACAGTGGTTAGTGTTCATTGTCAACTTGACAGGGTATAGAATTTACTGGGAGGTGGGCCTCAGGGTACACTTATGGAGGGATTATTTTGTCTTTTGATACAAGGTCCCCACCCCCACCCCCCGCAGGCCTGGCTGTCCTGGAAATTGATATGTAGATAAGGCTTCAAACTCACAGAGATCTCCCCCTCTCTCTGCCTCTGGATTAATTGATGTGGGAAGATCTATTAAAATTAAGAACGGGACCATTCCCTGACCAGGGAGGGTAACCTGGATCGTATAAAATGGAGAAAGCTACCTGAACAGTAGAATGTGTTCACTTGCTGTCTTAGAGGGCATAGGATTTCCTGGAGCTGGAATTACAGATGACTGTGAGTCACCTGAAATGACATTTTCTTCAAGAGCGGAAAGTGCCCTTAATGACTAAGCCACCTTTTCGGGCTCCGCTGTCTGCTTTCTGCTTGTGCATGCGATGAGACCAGCTACTTCAGGCTTCTGTTACTTTGACTTTTCTGCCATGCTGGCCTATACCCTTGGACTGTTAGCTTGAATAAGCCCTTTGTCCCTTAAGTTGCTCTTTTTAGAGTATTTTGTCACAGCAACAGGAAAAGAAACCGAGACAGTGCCTAAGTTCATACACTGAGGCTGCCCTCTGATGTGCACATGCATACATACATACATTCACTCACACACACACACACACACACACACACACACACCACCTGTGATGGTTTGAATATGCATGGCCCGGGGAGTGGCACTATTAGGAGGTGTGGCCTTGTTGGAGTAGGTGTGTCACTGTGGGTGTGGGCTTTAAGACTCTCATTCTAGCTGCCTGGAAGCCAGTATTCTGTTAGCAGCCTTCAGATGAAGATGTAGAACTCTCCGCTCCTCCTGCACCATGCCTGCCTCGATGTTGCCATGCTTTTGCCTTGATGATGATGGACTGAACTTCTGAACCTGTAAGCCAGCCCCAATTAACTGTTGTCCTTATAAGAGTTGCCTTGGTTATGGTGTCTGTTCACAGCAGTAAAACCCTAACCAAGACACCACCTCTCTCCAGAGTTTTCCCTAACCCATTAGATGGCCTTTATCTACTGGTGCTTGGCTAAGTGGTTCATGGCAGTTGTCATTGTCTCCATTTTCCAGGAGGGGCTATTAAGAAACACATCCCTGTACCAAATATCATATGTACTCAGTGGCAGAGCCAGAGCTCGTGTCACCTGTCTTTAGAATCTGACCTCTTCTCCAGGGGTGCCTGCTCTCTGCCTTTGCCCTTTGCCCTTTGCCCTTTGCCCTTTGCGGGCCCCACCAGTGGCAGTCTCAATCTTCCCATGTTTCATGTATGGAGTATCCATGAATCTCTTTGTTGGCAAGCTGGGAGCTGCTTGATGGAGGCAAGGCTGAGTGCACTCAGTCCTCTGGCTGGGTAGCACCTGACCTCTGAGCAGAGCATGACTCTGGAGGGGAAGAATCCAGTGGGCCTCAGTTTGTCCTGAAGCCCTCCTAGGCCATGATAACTTCTGAATCCAGAGTATAATGAGCTCTGGTGCTGGTAGGGCTAATGTAGGATGTAGTAGGATTTCTTTTAAGTACCCATCCCATATATGTGCTTATATCCTAGGCAGCACAGCCCCTTTCCCTCTGTGTTCCTTTTTTCCGTAGGCCACTTGTTCCAGAAGAGAAGCTCACATACGCGTGAAGGCTGGAAATCTGCAGGCTGACTGTTAAACCCTGCTGTTTTAAAAATTAAATTATTTAGCTGGATGGTAGTGATACATGCCTTTAATCCCAGCACTTGGGAGGCAGAGGCAAGTGACTTCAAGGACAGCCTGGTCTACAGAGCAAGTTACACAGCTAGGGCCACACAGAGCAGCCCTGTCTCAGAAAACGAAACCAAAACAGTATTTAAGGTTACCATTTGGAACACTGCACTGGCTATTTGCAAGTAGCCATGATGGTGGAATTGGCAGATACTGGGAGAGTTCCTCTCCACCTCTAGAGATCCAACTGTCACAATGTTTACAAGACTGAAAACCAACTTGAGGCTTGCATGCTGTTACTGAAGTCCCTGTGGAGCAGGCCGGGAGCATTTAGACCACAGCTTGCAAGTAAGTACCAATGTTACCAATGCTGCCCCTTCCTTTCAGCAGGCGTCACACACTTGATTAAGATGAGAAGTGACAGTGTAAACAGGAACGACAACTCATCAAAGCCAACATGCCTGCTTGGAGCCTCAATTTTAACCACTGCTGTGGTTATTGGCCATCTACCAAGAGTCCCAAGCTCGTGGGGGAGTCTGGGAAATTGTAAGAGATAATGTGTGTAAAAGGACTTAGCACAGATCTGGCTGGAGCAGAACATAGTAAACATTAATTTACCAAGAGGCATAAGAGTGGGATCAGGATCTACCCACGTGGAATCTCAACTGTTTGGTTTCTTTTCTTTTTTTGGGCGAGTGGTGTTTTGTTTTGTTTTGTTTTGTGATCTCTGGCCAGTGCAGATGCCTTGCCTGTCTAAGCCTCTTGTTTCCCAGCAAAAAGAGGATAATAATAGCTACCTGGAGGAGCCACTAGGAGGATGGAGTTAAACGATGTAAAGTGTCTGGTGAGAAGTGGACACTTTGTAAATGGGAGAGATTGTTCAGGATTATCTTTTATTTCACATCAGTTAGACAAGCAACTCTTTGTGGTCTTGTGCAGGCAGTGTGAGCCAGAGCCATGGAGACAAGGCCAAATTTGTGCTATGCCTGGACTTCCCTTCCTGGACAGGTCAGCCCCTCAGTGGGCCGTGGCTTGAGAAGGACTTCAGAGGCTTGGGACGCTGTTGCTAGGTGCTGGTTGCTAAGTAACGCTCTGTTTCTTCCAGCTTGGCCATCTCCACCTCAGGAGGGCCAGCTTCTCTTGAGCAACTCCAGCCTCTTGTGGCCTCTGCTGACCTCAGAGCTAGCTGCAGAGGGTAGGTGAGGGTGGGGCCTACTGTGTAGGGCCCCAGGAGAGCACAGTCAACTTCCAGAGGGAGGTGGGTGGGGAAGGAACAGAGTAAGAGATGGGGTGGAGGAGGGGCATGTCTTCCAGGAAAGAAATCTCAGGTAAGGGGTCATCTGGTCATGTACTCTCTAAGAAGCACATTTAGGAGGTCAGACCAGAGGACTAGGAGTCAGATACCCCAAGTCCGAATCCCAGCTCTGTCCTTTGTTAAGAGCTTCAATTCATTTCTTGGCATGGTTTCTTGGCTATAAAGAGGGAGCATTTGAATGCTGGTAAGAGACACACCAGTGTGAGAGTTCAAGATGGGTTCTTTGTCTTGGGATGTAGTTTCCAGAAACGTGAACAGGGGCCTGTGAGGATGACTCAGGTCTATGAGGGGGTGACTGACTGGGGTTGAAGCCTGGGATCAGGACACACGAGGCTCTCCTGGGTTTCTTCTTAGGCCCGTGGGGCCCTGCCCACAGCATCATGATGGGAAAACTCCCTCTTGGGGTTGTCTCTCCTTATGTGAAGATGAGTTCGGGAGGATGTTCTGACCCTCTAAAGTTTTATGCTACCAGCTACTGCACAGCCTATGGTGAGGACTTCTCTATGTGGGTGCAACCTTCAGGACCCTGGGTGGGAAGAGGGACCAGGAGAAGCACACCCTCTAGGTCAATCCTAGCAGAGAGTGACCTGCCACACAGAGCGGCTCTATTCCCTGAGCCCAAGGGCTCACATTATCAAGCTGGCCTTGTCTGGCTGCCCCCTTCCTTGGTCCTGTTACTGAAGTGTGTCTGCCACATGGTTCCTGTGACCCAATGCCGTTGGCTCTATTTTCAGGCATCATAGACTTCCAAGGACCAGGCCTACACAGCTCCCATCACCTGGGTTGTTAGGTGTTCCCCTGGCTCAGTGTTCCCTAGGCCCTAGTGGATGCTGGCTCTTCTTGGGAAGCCACTCCTCACCCTTCTGATGACCTTTGGTCCTATTTTCTTCTTGCCCCTTGGCAGGTCGGGAGGAGTTCAAGCCCCGCATGGGAAGCCATGTAGGTACAGGCTACAAATCCAACTATCGACCCCTGGTCTCCTACCAACCGCACCTGGACACCCTGGACAATCCTGCCATGGGGTACAATTTCCATTACTCTTTGCCTCCCTCCTCTGCCCTGTTGGATCTTAAATATTAGAGATGTCATTGCCCCAGGCTCCAAAGCAAGACCTGAATGGCTCTGGGCATGCTGCCCTGTTTTGGCCCCAGGGCCAAGAAGGACTCTTGAAACATTTGGTAGAGGGATGGGAGAGATGGAAGGGTCTGGGAATAAGTAATGCAGCCCTCAGCCCAAGAACAAAGAAGGTGGCCCTGGAGTTCCCATCTCTTGCTTCCTCCTACCCCTTAGGGAACAAATCCGTGACACTTCCAAGTCTGTGACCAGTCAGAGCTACGCTCCCCTAGAAGTTCCTGATGGCAAGCAACCCCTGCCCTGGAACCTGCAGCAGACGCCCTCTGGCTATGGGCGGGATAAGCTCAACACTGGACCATTTTCCAAGGAGGTCAGTGCTGGGCCCATGCTGGCAAGGAGTGAGCCCCAGGATGTGTGCAAGAAGACAGGTAGGGTGGGCTCCTTCTAGCAAGTGGAAATAGTGCCTCCACCCATCGCACAGAGCTGAGAAGACACAGCATGGAAGCGCCAACATGTAGGGTGAGGGCCACTCCCCACTGTGGTCCTACCTTCATCTCCCTATCACACTGTCACTCCCTGTCTCCCTGCAGCCTATCCCCACCCTTACTTCATCCTCACAGATACCAGGGTCCTATCCATACATTCAAACCCTTTGTCACCACTCTCACTGCCTCAAGGTCACTGTCACAATCACCCCGACCTCTTCACTTCTGTCATCATTATTACCACTACTCAAGTCACCACCACGGTCATGAGGGCAGGTAGCCGTTCATCCAAACAATCTACTCTGAGTACATTTGAAAGTTGGAGGGAGCGTGCTTAGGCTGTAGCTCAGCGGGGAATGAATTGCTGAACACTCATGAGGCTCTGAGTTCCATCCCCCAGTGCTTCATAAACCAGGCACAGTGGTCTATGCCTGTAGTCCTAGCCCTGGGGCGAGGGAGGCTGCAAGGTAAAAAGCTCCAAGTTATCCTTAGCTACACATGAAGTGTAAGGCCAGCCTGGGCCTCATGAGACCGTATCTCAGTTTAAATAATGACAATGATGATAGCAGGATCTGTGCTTCAGAGGTTAAGAGTATTTGCTGCTCTTCCAGAGGATGTGAGTTCAGTTCCTGGAACTCCAGCTCCTGGGTATCTGATGCCCTCATCTGGTCTTAGTGGGCACCTATCTACATGTGGCACATACAAACTCAGACACATATAGTATTAACAAATCTTTTTTTTTTCATTTTTTGTTTCCTTTCTTTCTTTCTTTCCTTCTTTCTTTCTTTCTTTCTTTCTTTCTTTCTTTTTTTGAGATAGGGTTTCTCTGTGTAGTCCTCTCTGTACACGAACTAGCTATATAGCTATGTAGACCAGGCTGGCCTCGAACTCACAGATTAAAGGTGTGTGCCACCACAGCCTGGCTAATAAATCTTTTAAAATATAAAATAAAATTGAAAAATGTGAAAGGGGTAAGAGCAGAGGGAATACAGCCTGGGAAAAGGAGGGATGAAGCAGAAGTCCAAAGACTGGGAAGGAGGCTAGCATAGAAACACTGGGCAAGGTTCAAAAGAGGCTATTCCTCTAGCCACAGCTAGGGGATGTGCGTTCCAAGCACTATCAGCCATGGATTCAAAGGCACTGGGGCAGGAGTTTCTGGTTGACAGACCCGGTCAGGGGTTAAGTGCCTGCAGCAGTCTGAGGACCCAAAGTCCCCATGGACTGCTGTCAGGGTGTGAGAATCACTATGTGCAAAATGTTGCAAGTTATGATACAGGAAGGGCCCTGCTGATGTCATTGTAATGAGCCATCCAAGCTGCCATGAAGGTGCTCCATAAGAGTGGAGATGAAATGTGACTGGCACTCTCTCACCTGCCAGGATGATCACATGTTTTCACTCCTCCAGGTCAGGAAGGTCCACTTCGACACCCAGGATCATGGGCCTCAGGCTATCACAGGACTGGAGCCCAAGAAGATTCCCCTGATCCACCAGCAGCAGGGCAAGGGCTCTACGGAGTGGGAGAACTCTCACTATGTGAGTGGATACCTGCTAGGGCTGAGAAGGGGGCACACCCACCTCCTCCTCCTGCAGAGGTTGGGCCTGTGATTGCTCTCACAGGGGGGCTACTGCTCATGGCCTGGGGCCCTGAAACAATGCAGAGAGCAAGGCATTTTCAATTTGATAGTTCTCAAACTGCATCAAAGTGGCCACTACGCCTTGCCCTGTCCCATGACCAAGCTGATAGGTGTTTTTTCCCTTCTGTCAGCTTATCCTTCTTCATCGTGACCCCCTCACTTTTGTCTGGGTTCCTCAGGGTCACTTCCAGGGACTCAGCATGCTGTGTGATTTGAAATCATCATGGAGGCATTTGAAGCACTGCCATGCCTCATCAGGCATCTTAGCTGTCTGTTGGGGTGCTATGCTAGTCTCCTCCTCCCAGGCCTACTAGGTGTTCACACATCTGAAGAGCTACCACCACCATCACAGTATGCCTGTGTTCTACCCTGACCTACTGTGTTCCTATTGTTCCGCCTTGTACGTTCCAGGGCCCACGCTTCATGACTTCTGAATACAATTCCAAGTATATCAAGGAGTCTCCAAGCCATCCAGGTAGGCCCTCCCAATTCCACCTTCCTTCTCCAGCCCCTAGGAGACTCCAGGGTTGGAGCTGGTGCAGTTCTCGAAGCTACCAGGGGGAGAAAGGAGTATTGACAAATGGGTGGCTTGAGGGAGCTGTGCCCCTGGGCTGATTTCAGTGCTCTGTCCTGCTGTTGTAGCAGGGTCACTTGGCTCTGAGTGCAGCTACTCCTGCCTGTCAGTCCCTATCCTTCCTTCTGCTTTCCTGGCCTGGCCCCTGGAGTCCATTCCTCACCTGCTGGGACACTGAAGTAGCCCCATGAAGCATAGAGAGCTGTGGCTTTTGCAGATCTCTTGCTTAAGAAGACAATTGGTTCCAAAGAAGAGACTGGCTTCACGGAAGAGTCTACCAAGAATCCCATAGTCTTCCAGCCGCCCTCACAGGCACTTCCTGGGGACCCTGTAAGTGTGGGCTCAGGGGCATCAAAATTCTCAAGACTAGGGTGTGTGGGGTCTGTGGTTACTTTTAAAGCTTTGGACACAAAGCCCTCCAGACAAGTATGGAATGAAAGAGAGCAAGAGAACACCACTGCTGTGCTTGAGTCCCACTTTATAGATGATAATACTAAGGCCAAGTAGGTGAAAGGGCAAGGCCAAGGATGCTCAGAGCTCAGATGGGGACCTTCACTGTTGGCTCCCATTCTGGACTAGGGGTTGGTCATTCCACCCAAACTCTACCTATTCCTCCATTGCCCCAGTCACATGTGTCAGTATAGAACCCTTCTGCATGCTTGACACAGTGGAGGCTGGAATCAGAGGGTGTGGGAGCCACTGAGGGCAAGGGAGGCTAGGCTGATTTTCCACTGTGCATCCCTCTCCAGGTCCTCCATCCAGGACGGAGTATCACCAAGTCAGACTATCTCCCTATAAGTCACCCTCAGGTAAGCTCTGTGTTGCTGGGGGGCCAGGGCCACCTATGGGGACAGTTGTCCATGGCTTGGAACTGTGAAGGAATGGTACCCACTTCTTTGCTCCCTCCAGGGAAATGAGTTCCTCCCTGTGCTGGCCAGAGGCTCTGATCGGGACACTGGATACAGCCGAGTGAATGAAAGGGCCTCGAACCTCAGAGTGAGTGACAGGGGCTCAGCAGGGAAGAATGGGAAGAGGCAGAGATAGATGAAGGGTGTTTCAGATGGAACATAAAGCTGAGGGCTGGGATGGAGCCCTGTGCTTTGAAGCATGGAATACTTTGGCAGGGGGTGGGAGGGTCTCTGTCTCTTCTTTCTCCATCATATGACGCTAGCCAGCGTCTCAGCCTCTCGACTTGTGTCTCTGCTCCCTACAGAGGCCTACTCTAAACCCTCAGCCTGCCAGCATGAGCCACAGGTCCTTCCAGCCTCCCCATCGGATGCAACAGACAAATGTTGCCCTGCTTGGCAGGGAGTCTGTGGGGAACAAGGTAAGACTGCTGCGCCTGTCCCAGTCCCTAACTATGCTCCGAGTCCTGACCTTACATTCCCCTGTCCTCATCTTTGCAGGAGCCCACAGGGTTCACTCTTAACAACCCCAGCTATGTTCAGAGTTCCTATGAACAGGACAGAGATCAACGGTACCTGACCACCTACAACCAAGGGTGAGGCTCACTTCCTGGCCGAAAGCTGAGAACCATTTGACTGACTGAAAATCAAGGCAGAGCAAGTAATGAGGATACAACCTGTGGGAGGGAGACCTCCCACTGAACTCTCCCAGACTCGGACCCTCAGCTGAGCATCATGTGCCTCCCCTTCACTGGGAGAACGGACTGCAGGGGGCATGCGGAAGTTTCATGGAAGGGAAAGCAGATGGTGATGGGGTAGTATGAGGCTAGCTGTCCTGTGGCAGAAACTCTAGACAACAGTGTCAGGCACACGGCTCTGATCTGGCCCAGCCTGAGGGTGAGAGAGCCAGGGAAGTCACACCCCAGGCCCATTAGTCACTGGTTAAAAAGCTGTCTCCAGGGTGACATTAAGTTTCATGGGGGCTCCTTGCTCAGGAGAAGCAAATTCTAACAACTCAAGGGGTGCTCTCACAGGACAAGCAGAGCAAGGTCAGGTGAGCATGGGAAGGGTAAATGAATGTGGAGCACTGCAGCAGCAAAACTATCAGTTTTTAAGGTACTGCATCTATCACATGCCAGGTGGGCTCAGTGCTTCCTCAGCAGGTAAACTATGAGCCATGTCTGAGGCCTACAGGAGGGCTTCTGGGGGGAGGTAGCCCAAAGAGCCACAGGGACAGCTTCTGAAACCAGGGCTGGGTAAGAAGGGCATATAGGAGCAGCAGAAAGAAGTGTCATACCTTTGTTTTTGTTTGTTCTTTATTTTGAGACAGTCTTGCTGGCCTGGAACTTTCTCTGTAGATTAGACTGGCCTAGAGCTTGTAGTAATAGCTCCTTCCATCTCTGCCTCCCAAGTGCTGAGATTACACATGCATTAACCCACTCCAACAGGAAGTGGGTGTAGGGTGGGGGGACAGACTCCTAGAGCTGACAAGCTAGGCTCCCTCCCAGCACACCTCTGATCTCTCCACACACACACCCACTGCCCCCAAACCTGAGTATTTCATGTTCCTCTGGCACCAGACTTCCCTCCTCCTACCCTAGTTCTAGGTCACTTTTGACTTCACTGAAACCTGACTGAGGGCAGACACTGACCTAGGCCCCAGAGGACAATCCTTGTGATTACAGTGGGGTGTGGGGAGAGGGAGAAGAGGAGCAGGAAGGCTGGGACTGGGGTGTTGATGTAAGAAGGTGGCATTTGGAGTGGAGACTTCAGAGTGTCTGTGAGGACCAGCCAGCAATAGAGGTCTCAGCTGAAAAAGTCTTGGTGGCTTCTGGGCCACACTCTTAGGGCTTAGCTCGGGAACACAGTAACTGCTCTCTTTCTACAAGGGTGATGGGGGAGCACTCTGGATGTTGGCAGACAAAATCTGTCTCTTTTTAAGTGACTGCTCCCCTTTTGAGGCCCTCCTCAAACCCCTGGCTTTCTGCAGGTCTTCACCCTACTGCCTCCATCACCTGTCAGGAATTCCTGCAGGTATCAGACACCCTGCTTCTTGCTGGAGACCCGGAAGTCTCCAGAGGTTGTAATCACTGATTTCCAAATGGACCTATAAGCATCCTGTGTTCTGTCTTCATAAGCCAGGGTGGGGCCCAGTCTTACTCATTTTGTGTCTCGGAACCCAGCCTAAGGCTCAGTTCTTTAGGTGGATGAAAGGGAATCAGGCTTAGAGGAGACTGGTGGAGCAGGGCTCTTTTCTGGGTGCTGGCAGGGCCACACACTGGTGGGAATACCACAGATCCTGTCCTTTGCTCTCCACACCCATCTCCCCTTTGGAGTGGGGTAGAGGCACTCAGCTCCAGGAACAGGGACAGGCTTCCTGAGTGATTGTCCTAGGTGGACAAGGGCTCAGGTGTGACAGGCAGAGGAGACACATGGGCAGAGACGAGGAGACTGGAGAGCTCCAAGGCCCAAGACTGTTGGTAGTGAAGGGAGGGATGAGCCTCAGAAGAGGCGAGCTGTACCTAAGGGCCCTTGCACCATACTAGGTACTTTGAGAACATCCCCAAGGGGTTGGATCGAGAAGGCTGGACTCGAGGTGGCATCCAGCCCCAGAAAGCAGGAGCCTACGCCCTCAGTGAGCCAGTTACCCACATGGACTCCACCCCAAATCCCACGGAGACCCTGAGGAACCTGCACCCCCATGTGGGAAGGTAGCATGCCCCCTCAGCTCTGTCCCTGCCACCCCTCCCTCACTTTGCAGCCCTCCTACCTGCCCAGATTCAATCCCTCAGCCCTATCTTTCACGGCACGACTACCTCCACCATGGTGACAGGGGCTGTGGGGAATGGATTTAAAGATGAATGAGCCGCTGGCCACTCCCCACCCCCACCCCCATGACGCCTGCTCAGTTCTTCAAAACCTCCACTTGGACAGTAAAGGCTCCAGTTGGCAGACAGAGAATGTCTGTGGCTTGGCTGTCTTGTCTGGGCCTGGCTAGCTCTTGGGATCTTGGGGAGGGAGGTAGAGCAGAGGCCCAGGCCTGGCCACCCTTTCTTCTATCAGCTTCCTTTCTTCCTGCAGAACCTTGACTTCAGTTGACCCCTTCTATCGAGACATGCCTCCTAGCAACCGCTACCCAGCTTCCAGCTGAATCTGGGGGTAAGAGCCCAGGACGCCCCTCCTACACCTGTTCCCTGGTGAAGTAAGGCTTGAGGGATGGGAGTCAGGAGGCCTTTTGGCTCTGCTGAAGAGTGTTCAGAGCCACCCCAGGGCTCTCCCTCAGACCTTATCTTTGTCCCTTCCTCCCAGGTTTGCCATAATAGGACAAGCTCCTTCCCTACACTCCCCAAGATTCCCTCAGTTACTTTACTAAGGAAATAAAGAACACTGAACCAGCATGGTATTCGGTCACTATCCACTATCGGGCAGAGCAGTGCTGGGGGAAGGGTTAGGCTAGAGTGTGTCAGGGTAGAGGGCTCAGGGCTAGGTTTGAAGTCAAGCGACTCAGAGCATCTGAGTCACAGCAGCTCAGCCGACAAGGTGCATCACGCTCAGTTTCCTGCCCTGTTGAGATATGTCCCTCAGCTTGTGCTGTCTGGGATAGTGATCAGTCAGGTCAGAGTGGAGGTTTGATACAAATGGGAGTGTGGGCTAAAGCAGGATTTTTGGGTCCCACTGATAGCCTCAATAGAGAGAGACCTATAGGGCTAGGCCAGGAAGAATGCCAAAGAGATGGGGGGGGGTTGAGAGATGGGAGGGGTGGGGTCTGTGAGAGATGGACAAACTAGACACCAGCACAGGGTGGAGGGCTGATGACAAGGCTGGCTTTCCCTCCAGCCAAACACCTGGCAGAAGACATCTTTTGTGAGAGTGAGAACAAGTTGTCTGTTAGAGGAATACCCCACTGAGCATAGTGCCCAGTGAGCTAATGTGTGGGAAGATGGGGCAGCTGGACTCTGCTGCTTCTCATCTGCAAGGCAAAATCTAGCCTGGCTCTCAGCACTTGCTGTCACTCAGCCAGGTATTTGTTCAGTGCACCACTGTGCAACTGTGTCGGTGGCTCTATTAGCGACAACAACCCCTTATTTTATACATCAGGAGCCTAGATCCTAAAGAAGCATGTGAGTTGCTAGGGGTCCTAGAGGGCAGCCAGATGGCAGTCTTGAACTTGGGGATGTCCCCTCAAAGTTCAGTCTCGTAATGAAATTCTAACAAGACATTGTTTGGACCCAGGCCTGTCCGTGGGTTAGTGACTCACACCTAATGCTGGAGGCCATGGACCAGCAGGTCCTTATGCACATCTGTCTACTACCCCTGTGTCTGTTTATGCTTCTCAGTGGGCATCCATGTTGCAGTTTTGCTAGTCCTGGAGTGCAGTGGTACCTGGTAAAGTCCTGTGGAGCAGGCCTGGGGGTTGTCCAAAGCCTGGCAGGGGCTCCATGTGGGCTGTGGGAGGCTCCAGCTGGTCCCAGGGTTGGAGGAGAGGAGTCAGGGACACAGAGTCTCTGGGCTCTAAACCCAGTCAGACTCAGGGCCCAGTGACAGCCTCACAGGCTGTGCATGGGGACCTGCTGGTCCATGGCCTCCAACATTAGGGGTGAGTCACCAACCCAGAAATGGACCTGGATCCCAAAAATGTGTTGTTATTACTTTGTAGTGGGGTGAGGGCACCCACAATTACTTGCCCCTTCCTGCCAAAGTGCACACACACACACACACACACACACACACACACAGGAGCGGAGGGAGAGACAGCACAAAACAAAATCACATGAAATCAGTCAAAAAGGACACAGAGCCCTGAAAACACCCATACATAAACACAGGGCACATTTATGCCAACAAAATATAACCTCAGTTACATACTTGAGCACAATGCCACACATCTAAGGAACACTAGAGAAGCATAAACAGGAGGATTGGGAATTAAAAACCATCCTCAGCTACTGGAGCCATTCTGAACTACATGAGACTTTGTTTCAAGAAAACTTTAAAAAAAGAAGAGAGAAAGAAAGAGAAAGAAGGAATGAATAACATGAGCACACCTGGAACACAAGAACATGTACACAATAAATGATATTCACGTGAGCATCTAAGATGCTCATACATACAGACACATGCACATGTAGACACGGGGATGAACAAAGACATGGCTACACAGACACATGAAAACAGGTGTATATGGTGTATAAAGGGTCAGGGGAGATGGCTCAGTGGGTAAAGTACTTGTTGCATAAGCAAGAAAACTTGAGTTCGGATCCCCAACACCCATGGATGAAAGCTGGGCGTGGTAGCATGTCTTTGATCTCAGTTCTGGGAAAGGAGATACAGGAGATCTCCAGAGCTCCTGGAGATAGTCTGGCTGAATTCATGGGCTTCTGGTTTAGTGACTCTACCTTAAAAAAAATAAATTGGAAAGCAATTGAAGAAGACAATCTCTAAGAAACACACACACACCACACACAGCACACACACACCACACACAGCACACACACACCACACACACACACATACCACACACACAGCACACACAGCACACACACACACACACACATACACACACACACACCACACACACACCACACACACACACACCACATACACAGCACACACATACACACACACACACACCACACAGCACACACACACCACACACAGCACA